>CM069905.1:88575144-88662644 GCA_036172215.1 Camellia granthamiana
CAGAAACACAAAAGGAAAATAGAATACAAGAACTAGAAAATATAAGAACTAGATTTTCTAGAATTGAAAATAAGGAAGAACCCAGAAACTAAGACCGATGTTTCACACGGTGTCCATAAAATAAATTCGCCACCTCACTAGAAAGGTCCTTGAGGATACAACTATTGACCGCTACTACAGTGGCACCTTACTGAAGCTGCTTTGGCGAACGTGAACTATCACAATATTCTCTCTTAGAATAGTAAAAGAGACAGAAAATGTTGTTCTGAGAATTTTCGGTGTGTGGATGCTGAAGATGATACACATAGGGGTTGCCTAACCTTAAAAGACCTATTCAGTAGAGGCATTTGTAAGCACCCCATTTTGACCGGCCCTAAAGCTCAGGCGTTTTCTTTTGATTACGCAATGATGAAAACAAAAAGGTGTTTCTCATAACATTTTCAGTAAGAAAGATAGAATTTTTGTTTTATTTCCAAATCTGAGCCTATTTTGGCCAAATGTTTAAGTCCAAACTCTCGTTCAAAACCTTCTTTCTGCGCTTCGTTGTGAATATTTCCGTAATATTTTGAGGCTCACTTTTAAACTTCAAAATGAAAACATTTTCTTAGGAAGTAGAGCAAGGAACAATGTGGAAATAGGAGGAAAAGACGAATTCTGTCGAAAATCCTATTTCGTGCAAATTAGTCAGGCCTTGGCCATTGTTTTGGTGTTTTGGCCGGCCAAGCCAAGATTTTGGTCGGTTAGCCAAGAAATTGGCTGGCCGGCTAGTTTTCCCAAAAATAGAGTGGTTTCGGCAGAATTCTTTCTAGAAGTGTGTGGAACATGCTATTCCAGATATTTCTTAGTATCGTCATGCATGAAATACACACCTCCTCACCCTCCATTATCTTCTTTTGGCCTCCATTGCCAAAATAGCATTTGTCTCTTACCTCAAAAAGAGCATCCAAGGCAACCATCCTTGTCACTCATTGCCTTCCACCTTGTCCCCTCCCACCTGCTTGATTGAGCCTTGTAGGGTGTGTATCTACTCATCTCTCATTGTCAAGAAAGCTGGCCTCTTCAACAAAGTCCATGGCCTTTATCATTTTATGGCCTTTATTTTCAACCTTGTCTCCTACTACCTTCTCCACTAAGCATTCTTGTATTGCCTATATGAAGGTGATTAGATTGTTAGGAGAGAAGAATTAGATTTCAGAAAAGAAAGTTAAAGAGGAAAGAGAGAAGTTTAAGCTTTGAACCAAAAACTCCCATTTTCAAATATACACTACCATACACTAATATATCATCCTCGATGTACCAAAACCATCACAAAACCTCTGATATAGCCAAGCCTTAGAATCCTTGATCAAAAGTGAGTGAGTGTTCTTTAAAGAAGAGAAAAACAAAAAGTTCCCCCCTTTCCCCCCCCCCCCCCCCCCACCCCAAAAAAAAAAACACTCTACTAAACACAAAAATACACTTAACGGTAATGGCTCTGGATGATACCTCGCCGGATCAAAAGGCCATACACGTAACGGTAATGGCTCTGGCTCGGCCTCGATGTCTGCCTCGAAGTCTACTAGGGGAAGCTCAGAAGGAGCCCCATCATGAGGAAAATCGTCCGCCATCTGAAAATAGGTGTGAGATGGGTGAAAAGTGAAGAAAATGAGTAAACTTGGAAAAAGTCAAAGCCGGGAAAAGTGCACAGAACTCGAGAGAAACTCGAGGGAAATGAGCCTGGAATGGTGGAAATAAGAAAAAAAATGTCAAAATCAAATTCCAATCGGTTCAAAGCGAAAAGAACTAGGAGGATTTAGCTAATAAAGTTTGTGTGGGCATTGGAAAACGCGTAAAAGGCTCAGATCTAGAGAGGGGAAGCACCTAGTGTGAGAGAGAGACAGAGAGCATTTTCGATCAAGAAGGTGTGAGGAAATGAGCCCTAGTAGCTTGTATTTAAAGGCCCATGCCTGAAAAGTCAATTTTGCCCCGAACTGCCATCGATGGCCGGCAAGGCACCATCGATGGTCAGTAAGGCACACTGGTGGCCGACAAGGCACACCAGTGGCCGGCAGGTGGCCGACGGCCCCCTCTTGTGGCCAGCAGGTTTCCAAAGGTCTTCTCTGTGTCCCTAGTTCTGTTTTGTGTCCTTGGATTTCAAAACTGAAGGGATTGTTCATTATTGAGTTCAGAATGCCTCTATGGAAGCTCAGAACTGCATTTCCAGTGCACGATGTTCGTCACTCCTTAACATAAGCAAGATGTATCCTTCTGAATATATTGCAACTTTTCCGAGAGGCAAATCAGAAGTCGTTCTTGAATTGGTTTTAACGAATATGCTTTTGTTGTCGCATAAAATATGTGTTTCTTTGTTATTGCATGGAACGTGCATTCCACGTATACTGTCGCATAGAACATGCTCTTACTCTAGCTGCATAGAATGTGTTTCAACTCTTGCATTATGCATAGAACATGCTTATTGATTTCGCTCTTGAATCATGCATGGAATATATGCATTTGTCTTTGAATCATGCATAGAACATGCTCTTACTCCAATCATGCATAGAATATGCTCTCAAATTGTTTGGTTTACATAGAACATGCCATTATATCTCAGCTGTTATCTTACATAGAATATGCATTTCCTATTCGTTACACATGCATAAAATATGCACTTCTTCATTATTGCATAGAATATGCACTTTTCTATTGTTGCATAGAATATTCTTTCATTCTTGTTTCATGCATAGAAAATGCACTACCATTATATAACACGCTTTTGTACACAGACAAACGATATTGTGTGTACGGTTCATTCAGCGGAGCCAACACAGACAAACGATATTGTATGTACAGTCCATTCAGAGGAGTTCCAGGTAATCCTTCGAATCACATCCTTTTACTCCCTCTCCTCGTGCGTGAGATGCGTTAGGATTACCGTCCTGAGGTTAAAAATATTTGAGTGTGTCCTGATGTTCACTACCTCCTTCGGTTACCGTCCTTCGATTAAAAACATTTGAGTGCGGCTTGATGTTCACCACCTCCTTCGGTTACCGTCCTTCGGTTAAAAACATTTGAGTGCGTCCTAATGTTCACCACCTCCTTTGGTTACAGTCCTTCAGTTAAAAACATTTGAGTTTGTCCTGATGTTCACCACCTCTTTCGGTTATCATCCTTCGGTTAAAAACATTTGAGTGTGTCCTGATGTTCACTACCTCCTTCAGTTACCGTCCTTCGGTTAAAAACATTTGAGTGCGTCTTGATGTTCATCACCTCCTTCAGTTACTGCCTTTCGGTTAAAAACATTCGGGTGTGTCCCAGTGTTCATACCACCATTTTTCTTCTATGTGTGACACATTAGGATCTTGTTTGACATCTCGGGTATGCCTGATGATTTTGTTGCTCTTCGTCTTTCCTGCGCGTCGCGTAGTTAAGCTTGCATAATTTTCTTACATCCTTTCTGCATGAAATGTGGTTTGGCTCGTAATTCCCACGCGTGGTGTTTTTGCTTACGCCTTCTTATAATTGAGATTGTTGTGTCCTATTTCGGTCTGTTTAACTGTGGCACTTTCAATGCATTGTGTTTGCATTTAAATTTTTCATTGCACAGTCTCATTGCATGATCATAAGTTATGTTCTTGCATCATACATATCATTTACATTTTGCCCCAGAACTATGCTAGTTTGATTCCTTGCAAAGGGATACGTAGGCAACCTGCGGGCGCAACCATTTGTTTCCTGTCTTGATTATTTGTCCAAGTCTTACGGCCTTGTCAAAATGGGTCGTCTCTAGGCTTTGATATTCACTCACGTCATTTCATGACTCTAAGTTCTGTCAAAGAGGGGCAATTGTAGACGCTCCATTTTTTACGACCCTTTCAAACTTGGATGTTCTTGCAGGTACATCCGATGATGAGTCTGTTTACTCGCCGAGCGCTCGAAGCTCGCGGCCGAACGCCACAAGTTTGAGCATTTCAAACCTTGCATCCATTTTGTCTCATATTTGGACCATGCCTGGTTCTTTTCAACCTGAAGTTTCTGATGGCTTGCCAGCCATCCTTGGAGGCTACCGGCCACCACTTCTCCTTTTCCAGCCATTGATGTGCCTTGCCGGCCATCAATAAAGCCTTGTTGGCCACCACTGATAGCTGGCCTGCCACCATTGTTTGCTGCAGATATTTTGTGATATTTTGTGCCAGTTGTTTGCACAGATTGATATATCTTCCTACACGTGTGTGGTTGGATGTTTATGAGGGAAATTTGTGTTTTTCTATATATGGGACCTCTCTCTCGCTCTCATGTGAAGGGGTTAGAAAATTTTGAGACATAAAAATTTTCTCTCTCTCTCTAGATTTCTCTCTCTCTTACAATTTTGAGCCTAAGTACTTGTTTTCTCTACACTTTTACATACACTACCTTAACCAAAGTTGCTAGTCTTTGAGCTGAGGTAACTTGGGACCTTCTTTGAGCTCTAGAAGGTGGTTTTAGCTTGGTTTTGTTAGCCAACTTGTGCTTTGCTTCAAAGGTATAACACTTGCTTTGTTTATACTTGTTTTGTATACTTGTTTTACCATCTTTTCTTACTATTGTGGGGCTGGTTTTGAACTGTAAAAAGCTCTATTTTTGTGGCTTAAAAATGGTGGTTTGAGCCCTTTTTAGTTAGGGGGTGGTTCACCATTCTTGTTTCTTTGTGTGTAAAGCTTTTGTGCCTTTATTCATCACTTTAAAACCAACTTCTTTAGGCTTTTTAACCACTGAATTTTAGAGGTTTTTCAGTGGTAAGAAACTTATTTTGAAGTCCAAAATTGAAGAGGTTAGCCTCTCCTCCTTGTGTCATGTTTGCATGCCTAGTTAGCCTCATGTATTAGCTTAATGTTTTAGCTTTTTGTGGCTCAAGTCTAGCATGTTTTAGGCTCTACTTTGACCTGTTTTAGCTCTATTTTGGGCGGGTTAAGTCTTTTGAGTCTTGTTTTGCATAGTTGTAGTGTAAGTTCCTTGCACTAGCTTGTTGTTTTAAGGCTTTAAACATCATTGGTTTGAGTTATTTGCATGTTTTAGTGCTTTTATCACTTATTTTCAGCACTTAATCATCTCTGCAACCTCCCTCCTTTCTTGATTTTATTTTGCTTTGAAAGTGGTTTCAAACCACTTATTTGCCTTAGTGTGAAATGGAGGTGCTACATCTAATGGTTTAATCCCTTAGGAGGTTCATTACCAACAGTGTAATGCCTCTTCCATGCCCAAAGCAACTTGTGGTTTGAACCCTCCTTTCATTAGAGGACATTCACCAATGGACTTAATGGATTAAAGGATGATTTGGTAATTAAAATGAGTAAACAAAAATTGACAAGTAAAAGAGGCAAGATAAGCATTCTTTGTGTTGCATTGCATTTGTTCAAATCGGACGTTAATTTGAACACAAGGCAAATGGGACATTTCATACTCAATAGTGATAAAATGTGCCATTTTCCCAGGGCTCCGTTGCCCTTGATCATGCATGATAGGGTGATGGCTATTTGAGTCTTGTTTTTGCATTTATTGAACTTGCATAATTGGTATTAAAAGCCATCATGCAATGAAATTGCTTGATTGATGGTTTTGTGAGCCAAATCTTGTCCCTCCTTTGATTTCCTCATGAAAAGGAGAGACAAGGTGTACAGAAAACCCTTGGCAAAAACCCCCCTTTTTGCTCTATTTGTGCTCTATTGCAGCATGGTGATCCAATGCATCAGTAGCCAAAAGTGCCCCATCCATGGCTGGCAGTGCACCCTTTTGGCCGGCAGATGGCCGGCAGTAACCATCCATGGTCGGCTGGCCACTGATGTAACTCTCAGCAAAGATTTGGTAAGGTGGAGCAGAAAGTTTCTGAAGTATGCTCAACCCTGCAAACATAGCCTTCCTTGAGCAAAACAGAGGACTTTTCGGGCCAAAATCGAGCATGTGCATTTTCCACTTCCCGAGGCAGAGCAGTGGCAGCATAGTTTAATGTCTTGATTACTTAGTTTGTGTGAATTTGTGTTGTAATTTAATTAATTAGTTTGCTAGTTAGTTAAAGTGTTGTAATAATTAGTTAATTAGTTTAGCTAGTTATTCATTTGATTTGTAATAATTAGTCTAATTACCTTAATTAGATTAGCTTAGCTTAGATTAGCTTAGCTCTTATCCATTCAGAACCTCCTTCGCGAGGGCGTAATGTTGTAATAAGTGTGCATGCGTGTGTGTATGTCTTCCAACCCCACGTCTTTCTCCCTTTTATTTAATCGCTTTCGATGGTTAGAATAGGGACATATTTCAATTAGCATACCTTATGCTTGCATCCATTCATTTGTATTGCATGCACCGAGGCTCGGCAAATCATTTAAACTGCATTGTTATTTCAATATTTATTTGAATACGTGTTTAAATCGCATATTTATCAAATCGATTCATATGCCGCATTAGTGGTTGAGCCTATTAATTGCATATTGCATGTGTTGCATTAGACACTTAACATAGTTAGGATCATGCATCTTTCTAACTAGTTTTTGTTTTGGCTTGGAGTACTTGGTGAGTTTTTATGCTTTAGCATACTTGCAAAAGTGTGAATATTGCCATGTTTCACATGCTTGCCATGAGGCTATGTGGTTAAATGCTAAACTTTATGAATGCCTGTGGATGAAGGCATGTTGTTTGAATTGGAACGATTCAACGAATGTAAGTTTTAAGCCCACTTTGTTGAGTGGCAAATCTTGTTTTAAGCCCACTATGTTTGGTGGCAAAGCCGCATCTTTTAAGCCGACTTGAGGTGGCAAATTCAAACCCTTTTCGCAAAAAAACACGAGTTGAATTGTTCTAAATTGAGCAAACTAGTCTATACTTGCTTGTGCGCATCACATAGTAAAGCTAGTCTAATAACCGGAACAAGAACACATAATGTTTATAAAAAATCATATCATGATTAGTAGAGGCCGATCCTTGATCGGGTGAGCGGGGGTGCTCAATTCATGACCTTCCTCTCTCGTACCTAACTTCCCGAGCCGAGGCACCTTTAGTGATGACGGACACGTCGCCTTCGGCACGAGTCAGGGTTTCATAAATTTCTCCAAAAACAAAATATTTAGGTGGTGACTCTGTATCTGGCAAAGCAGTCCAATTTTGGCATTATTTGATTTAAAATCGATTTTCCAAAAAGATTTGTCGGATTTGGACTCTTTGGTGTTTATCAGTTTCACATTGCACATGTGAGATTAGATTCAGAACCACGGGAGTCTGAACTGTGAGGCCTTTTCGTTTCAAACCTTTCAAAAGAGGGCATGGAAAAAGACGAGTCCACAGGAATAAAACACAGAAAAATTATAGTACTATTAAAAAAGAAATTTTATCTATCGTCTTATGTATTAGTAAATTCCAAGATGATATTTTAGATCAAAAATTTTTAATACATGTTGATTGTAAAAGTGCTAGATATGTTTATGAAAAGATGTTCAAAATATCGCTAGTAAGCATATTTTTTCCCGTTGGCAATCTATTTTAAGTATTTTTTATTTTGATATTGAATAGATTCCTAGTAATCAAAATTCTATTCCTGATTTCCTTACCCCGAGAATTTTTACAGAGGGATAGCGTACATCATGCCTACTCCTTATATTTCCAACCACAAGTTACAAGTTACTCGATATCACAAATTAATCCATTGTTGTGCTTTTATTATCTTTCCTAAAGTCAATAGACCAAGACCCTTACCTTCAATTTCAACAGATTCATTGTCAACGCAATTTGATTGCCCATTACACTAACCTTCTCAATTTTCAATTTGATATCGGTTAACTAGATCAGTCGGGGGTGCAACTTGAGGCTGACTGGTTGGCACAATGGTAAGAGGTTTTGTAGAAGGATTGTGGCTTGACATCTGTAAGGCAGAAATAGGTTAGCATCTACTGAAGAGATCTAGTTTATCAATATGAAAATTGAGAAGGTTAGTGTAATGGGCAATCAAATTTCGTTGACTACGAATTTGTTGAAATTGAAGGTAAGGGTCTTGGTCTATTGACTTTAGGAAAGATATTTTAAAAGCACAACAACGGATTAATTTGCGATAACAGGTAACTTGTAACTTGTGAGTGGAAATATAAGGAGTAGGCAAGAGGTACACTATCCCCCCTGTAAATAATATAATAATATATTAATTATATTATGTTGTATATTCTTATATTATTATACTATAATAATAATATATGTTTGTCGTGCAGTGGTGGTTAAAACCGCCACACACACACTTCTCTCAAATATATGTATATTTATTATTATGATTATGATTATTATCTTGCTTGATTTGTTTGATTCAGCCTATGTTTAAGATCAATAGTCGTTTGTTGTAACAATTCCTACCTCACGTCTTTTATTTAGTGTTGTAAATATTTAGTATTGTAATAATTCCCCGTCCTACTTCTTCAGATCCCTTTTCATTTATTTGTTTTTGTTTTTTTTAATATATGTAAATAAGCATCATTTTTATTAAGCATCATGTTTTATTTTTTACCATGTCCATGTTTTGCACTCATATTTCATGCATTAAATTTCACCTATTTACATCTGTGGGTTTAATCAATTTATACGTGATTTTATGCGCTACCCCATTTCTTAAGATGATTCACATGTCATGTATTAGTAGCTGAATTTTTAGTTACATTTTGTGTATGTATTGCATTAGAATCTTGTATATTCATGCATGTTTTACTAATTTTGTTTTGTAACTATTTGTGGGACGTCGGTAAATATATAAATTTTTATACTTTAGTATCCCATTTGTGTATATTTTCCTTACTATGTTTAGCATCCTATCATGTGGTTACATACTTGATATAACTGTATGAATGTCGATGAATGGAGATTGTGTCGCTTAATTTGGAATGATATTGATTTTCATGTTTGTAAACTCAATTTCTTTGAATTGTACGTCTTCAAAACTCTTTCAAAATACATGAAATTAGATTGTTCCAAAATAAATGGCATAGCCTATACTTGTTTGCTTCACGTAGTAAATTTTAGGATTTATTAAATTATCAGAATATGAACATATAAAGTAAATAAAAATCATATATTGGTTAGTAGAAGCCGATCTTTTGATCAGGTGAGCAGGGGGTGCTTAATTAATGACCTTCCCCCCTCATACCTAAGGTTCCGAGCCAAGCATCCTTAGTTACGACGAACAGTGGCCTTGGCATGAGTCACGAGTTTCCTAATTTTCCTAAAATATTAGGTGGCAACTTTGAGATCTGATGACGCAGTCCATTTCTGGCAAAGGTTTTTGCAATAAAATGGATTTTCTATAAAAGTTGCGAAATCTGAACTCTCATCTACGTTTCACATTGTACTCGTAAGACTAGATCGAAGAAATCGAAGATCCGAATTGTTTAGCATGTGGTTAACCCCCCGGGTATGCGACAATTTTTGGCGACTCTACTAGAGATATTAAGAAACTATTAGGGTAATTTATAAGGATAAATTGGGCCGCACTAAGGACCGGGCTAAGGGCCGAAGTATGGGGCAAAGGATAGCTCGGTCTTGGGCCACGATGACACCAAGCCCGACAAAAGTACCACTAGGGCTTGGACCTAGCTGTTTGCAGGAAGTTCTATAGCAGACCGGGGTAATATCAGTGAAGAAGGCCGAGCTAAGGTTAGCTTGGCAGAGCGGTATCTTTGTCATGGTCTTTCTGAGAGCAAAGTAGAGCCAAGTTAGCTCGGTTGACCGCATTGACGGCCAAGGAAAAAGATCTGAACCATCTCACTTGGTTGGTAGTGAGTATGATGGTATCAGGATAAGCACTATCCTTGGGAGTGTGACTCCTATGAGGATTCTGCTAAGAAGAGTAAAAGTCCTACTAGGATTGTGCCTGGCGAAATCTATATAAGCTCATGATAGGACCTGTACACAGGTATGACAATTCTTACTCTAAAATACATAAAGCTTATTGTCTATTGTTTAGTTGCTGACTTAGGCATCAGAGGGGTTTCTGGCACACACCAGCCGGCTAGTTCACGCTTGTGTTTTCAGGTAGCAAAGCGATGACGTTTGGAGGAGTGCAAACTTGATCAACAGGATTATACAAGAAGATTATTCAGTCCTCGTACAATTGGCGCCGTCTATGGGAAAGATCACAAAAAACAAACCCTTTGATTGAGTTTTTCTTCAACTAACTTCAACGACACACAACGAAGATATGCCTCAGTTTTTTATTGATGGACAAACTCCGGAATGAGACAGGAGGCGCTAGGATCTGCCTTTCGTTCCACCCATGGCGAATTTGGACCCCCAACGATAGAACCCACATAGGGGCGCACGAGAAAAATGGGGCCTAAGTCTTCGTCGCTCTCAAAGCCCAGATAAACAGAGACAGAGAATGGATACCCAGGTTCTGGACGATTGAGTAAGAAAGCAAGATGAATTGATAAGGAGAATGGCAGTAGACATGGAGGCCGGGTTGGAATGCTAGTACCGTGCCTTGCCTACAAACCAGCTGATAAGGCGTTGGCAAGGTTGCAAAGCTCACTGTTCGTTCTGACAATTGAGAATGCACCACTGCCCTTGGGCTTTAACTAGCCTAAGTTCACAATCTATGAGGGGAAGTCAGGCCCCTACATGCACTTGAGCCACTTGAGCCAAGTTATGGCCATACATCAGCAGAATGAAGCTTTAATGTGCATCTTGTTTCCATCAAGCTTGGGCGACCTGGGCTTAACTTGGTTTGAAAAGTTGCCCAAAGGTAGTATCGCTTCATGGGCACAACTTATGGAGATGTTTGTCACTAGGTTTAAGATGAACACCAAGACGCTAGTCGAGGTAGATCAGTCGCTTACCATTGACATGGGTGAGAAAGAAATGTTGAAATCTTACAATAACAGGTATTGGGAGACCTTCAACCAGATGTATTTGTTAAATTCCAACCAAATTACACTACTAGGGAGAAATTCCTTGTATTATATTAACTAATAGGGACAGTAGTTGGTTAGATGCAATGTCCTCAAAAATGAGAGAATGATTTGATATAAATGTAACCACTGTCATGATTAATGAAAAAATTTATTAATTGTATTTATGAAACCACTCAAACTTTTATTTACTTACCACATTTCCCTTATCATCAATTATTACATCTTGATTCACATCATTATTTTTTAAATTGTCCTACCAACCTAGCTATTGCATAGTACAAGCGAGGTCTGCCAGTGGGTCGTAAGTTGAGGGATCAACGACAATGACACCGCCCCTTACTATGGAAGCCCTGATGGAGAGAGTGCACCAACACATCCAGGTACAAGAAGATAGGGCACGCACCAAGGTAGTGTTCGGCACAACAGCGATGCCAAACAAAAAGCCTTCGGCGAGAGTTAACAAGGTCAACAAGTAGGACCAACCGTGCGAAAGTCTTTGCCAAACTGGGGACAAAGTGCATTGGTAGGTTTGACCAACTCTTTCTAACAAATTTTTGCACTCTTTGACCGGAATGATAGTTACGTCGGCCAAAGCAAGTTGGCAGGTTTGACTAACAAAATTTTTGCACTCTTTTCGACACCAACAAAACTTTTGTACTCTTTGACCAGGATGACAATTATCTCGGTCAAAGTAGGTTGGCAAGTTTGACCAACCAAACTTTTGCACTCTTTGACCGGCATGACAGTTACCTCAGCCAAAGCAGGTTGGCAGGTTTGACGAACAAATTTTTTACATTCTTTGGCCGGGATGATAGTTACCTAGGCCAAAGTAGGTTGACAGGTTTGACTAACAAATCTTTTGCACTCTTTGACTGGGATGACAGTTATCTCGGCCAAAGCAGGTTGATAGATTTGATCAACAAAACTTTTGCACTCTTTGACTGGGATGACAGTTATCTCGGCCAATGAAGGTTGGCAGGTTTGACTAACAAATTTTTGCACTCTTTGCCCAAGATAACAATTATCTCAGCCAATGAAGGTTAGCAGGTTTGACCAACAAAATTTTTGCACTCTTTGACCAAGATGCTTATTTCAGCTAGTGAAGGTTGGCAGGTTTGAACCAACAAAATTTCTAAACTCTTGGACCAAGATGCTTATCTTAGCCAATGAAGGTTGGCAGGTTTGACCAACAAAATTTTTGCACTCTTTGACCAAGATGCTTATCTCAGCTAATGAAGGTTGGTAGGTTTGACTAACAAATTTTTGCACTCTTTGCCAGAGATGACAATTATCTGGGCCAATGAAGGTTGGCGGATTTGACCAACAAAATTTTTGCACTCTTTAATCGAGATACTTATCTCAGCCAATGAAGGTTGGCAGGTTTGACCAACAAAATTTTTGAACTTTTGGACCGAGATGGTTATCTCGGCAAAGAAAGTTGGCAGAGTTAGTGTAAAATGAATTAGTCTGTTCAGTGATACACAAAAAGAACGCCTCCTCGTATGATTGCAAACTCGAAGGGTATATACGTTGAAGGCAAAAGACGGGGTTATTCAAATTTTTGGGAGGTGCATGATGGCTGTAACAGGAGAACGAGGCTAATGGGGGCACACCATGTATCCTCGGAACGAAGTCGTGTTAGACATCCCAGATTAGTGGAAGGACGTGATGACCAACTGACAAGACTTATTGGGGCCGAACGAGTTGTGAAACCGAATAACATATCTAGCTCGGCAGAGTTAGGCATTCTTAGCTCAGCTGGAGGAAAATAATCCCAATCATGCTACGCAGAATTAAGGGGCAATTATAAGGGTAATTTATGATAATGAATCCTACTTTGGTTTGGTTTATGAGGGTAATTTATATGTATAAATTGGGTTGCACCAAGGACCGAGCTATGGGCTGAAGTATGGGGCAAAGGATAGCTCGATCTTAGGCCAAGATGACACCAAGCCCGACAAAAGTACCACAGGGGCCTGGACCTAGCTATTTGCAGGAAGTTCTATAGCAAACCTAGGTAATATCAGTGAATAAGGCCGAGCTAAGCTTAGCTCGGCAGAGCTGTATCTTTGTCATGGTATTTCTGAGAGCAGAGTAGAGCCAAGTTATCCCGGTTGACTGCATTGACAGCTAAGGTAAAGGATCTGAACCATCTCACTTGGCAGTGAGTAGGGTGGTATCAAGATAAGCACTATCCTTGGGAGTGTGACTCCTATGAGGATTCTACTAAGAAGAGTAAGAGTTCTACTAGAATTGTGCCAGGCGGAATCTATATAAGCTCATGACAGGACCTGTGCATAGGTATGACAATTCTTACTCTTAAAATACATAAAGCTTATTTATTTAGTTGCTAACTTAGGCATTGGAGGGGTTTTTGGCGCACACCTGCCGGCTAGCTTATATTTGTATTTTCAGGTAGCAAAGCGACAACGTTTGGAGGAGTGCAAACTTGATCAACAGGGTTATACAAGAAGATTATTATGTGCTCGTACAGAAACGTTGAGTCGAACTCCATGATATGAATTTTATTTTCTATTATATGTTCATTACATTTAATGCATTGGTGCACTTAAAGTCCTTGTGTTACCCATGCCCTAGTGGGAACACAGTTAATCTTTTTGTGACACTATACCTATCTCCGCATTACTTTTGAGACCTTGTGTTAATACCTTGTAAGATCTGTCAAAAAGGTAGCTCCGCTATCTAAGGTTATTGGACTTAAAAGAGAGGCTATATTGACTCTTTCAACTTCCTGGGATCTTACTTGGTTATTAATTAAAGGACTCTTTAGTAACATCACCTTGACTTCAACCCCTAGAATAGAGCTGACCTTGTACATATAGTGAGCTATAACACATTCCCAACTTAGGACAAGATGCTCTTTCCCATTTCTAGGATATATGATACCACTGGTTTGAATAGTGAAACTCTAGATCATTTCAAAGTTAAGATAGTGTAACCCTACCCCCGATAGGGTTGTTTGTTCTCTTTCTTGCTATGTGCTATGCATGGGATCTGTACAGAAATTCTCAAATTTAGATAAGCGATTCAGGCATATTAGTTTGTAAGGTTGAGTTCAATTTTTTAGTGAGGCATATAGTGATTTAGTAGTGATTAGTTGTCCGAATTGAGCCGAAGGTTTTCTTTTTGCTAAGTCATTGTAGCACCATAGCTTCAAAAAAATTTGATATCCCACAAAGTCTACCAGCGTTAATCCCTAGAATTTGCGGGATATCAAACCATTTTTTTGATCAGGGAATGACCACTTGTTGATTGCACGATCTTTATTTTGAACACAATGGATGGCCTGCACTTAAACTGGAAATTCAAGAAAGGTTTCATTTCAAGTTCTAAATTGACTGTTGAGTCTGAGTTTGAGTTTGATTCCATTGAGTCTGTGGAGTCGAAGTCAGACTCAAGTCAGTCTAGCCAGCTGGAGTCTGTTAATTTCAAAAGTGCTAATATAGACATCTTTGTCCTGTCTAGGTCTTCTTTGTCATTTTCTTTTGACTTTGTTGTCATCGTTGAGTCGGAGTTTCTTTTGAATAAAAATGTTGTAGATTCCACCTACTTCTCTATGCCTTCAGTTCATTGCATTGACCAAAATTTTCAAAACTTTGATGAAAACAGAGAGGAAGAAATTCCTCAGACTTTGCAAAATTTGATTGACTAGGAGAAAGAGAGGCGTGTTAAGCCCTTGATGGATGGGATTATTTCAATTAATATAGGTACTGAGAAGGATCCTTGCTTGGTCCAGATTGGTTCCACGTGGTCTTCATAAGAGTGTGAACAATTAGTCACTTTATTAAAAGATTTCAAAAAAATATTTTCACTTAGTCCTACAAAGACATACTTGGAACTGATCTTGAGATTGTACAATATAGATCCCTCTTGACCTGAGGCCCCCTTAGCTTTCAAACCTTGATTTAGAGTGTCCAAAAATCAACCAGGGTATGAGGCTTGCAAGCCAAATTGAAGCTATCCTAGAACTAGGGACAACGAGGTTGGATGTGATCGAAGATTCAAATTGGGTCGATTTTTAAGCCAATGAAGACCAAAAAGAAAATCAAATCCTAGAATCTAAGATAAGAAGATTTAGTGTTGAAGGACAATCGAACTTCTATCCATGACCCTAGGGGCAAATTCAGACCCAATTAAACGGGTTCCTACATCATCAAGTCTATCTAGTCAGGAAGAGTAGTCGTTCTCATGGATTTGGATGGCTTTGAATTCTCACAATCAACATGACAAGCTGAAAAAATACTAGCCTTGAGAGGCTCATCAAACTAAAAAGTCAAAAGGGCAACCCAGGCAAAAGTTAGAGCATAAAAAAAAAATGAAAACATGAGAAAAATAAAACATGAAAATAATAATAATAATAATAGTAATAATGATAAATTAATAAATAAATAAAAGCTCGCAAGGTCGAAAACTCGAAAAGGTGGCTTTGGCAAAAATTAGAGTGTAAAAAGAGAGTGTTAATACCCGAGTAAGCCTTGCTTGGGAACTACGTAATGGTTGATTCCTATCTTCGGAATACATAGGCAGCTTCATCCTGAAGTTCAACTCCAACCATTTTCAACTTGCTTGTCTCATCCATGTTTGATTGTTTTATCTTTATTCAAATCGGTTGTCCTATCCATGTTCAATTGGGATATCTCCATTTGATCTGATCGTCCTATCTCTTCTTCATGCTACATTCAGTTGCGAGACAAATCAAATGGTGATGCAGTGTACTTTATTTTGGTTTATTTGATTTGAGGTTGTGCATCTTAAGGGTTGATTTCATGTTAATCAGGTAGTGGGCATTTGCGAAAATAGGTTTTGATGATTTTTTAATGAAATTGACTGATTTTTCTTGAAAATTATTCTATTTTTGTAAAAATTAGACCATTCATTGGACCCAAAAAGGAAAATTTTTAGTACTCACAGCTTGGCTTACATGATTTCGAAATAGAGAGTAGAACAAGCATGCTAATCCATGTTGATCAAAACCTTTTTACCAAAAAAATCAAAAGGACAGTCAAAGTGATGAACTAGGGGGGCCTAGTCAAGTCAGGTTTTTGTCTTTCCCTCATATTCTCGAAAGTCTCTATTACTTGCCAAAAAGTGCGTAATAGTTGTCTTCGGTAATGTATCGCGCCCTGATATTCTAAACTGCGCCCGCGATCGTCGTGCTCGCAATGTTTCTAATTGCCTCCGCATAGAAGTTGTGTCCTTTCTATTCCGACAAGTGTCAATCAGTCTGTTTATGTTGTTTTTGCTTGGTTTTTCTTTCATTGAGTCATTTTTTGATTTCTAGTCAGTTAAAGGCTCAACATCCAATTTAGGATTCATTACAATTCAATCATTCTCAGATTTAAGTTCAAAACAAAATGTTTTCAAGCTCAAGTGATATGTCATTCACACCATGATATGCAAAACAGAACTCATTACAATAGTCCATCCACAATATCCAATATATGACAACAACAATGATAAGGTTATCTTCCATTAATTCAATATGATATACAAAAGAGAAACATATGTATCATACATTCATAAAGCCTAGCCCTGAATCTATAGCATATGTTGCCAGTTAAAGTAGAGAAAGGAAGATAAACAGATAAAAATGCCTTGAGGGCTTACATATTTCCAAGACAAGGCTTGGTTACAACAAAGGTGGACTTTAAATCCAATACAGTTAAGCCCTTGGCTATACATAACAACCACAAAAAGAAGCTCTTGCTCCAAATCCTCCCAAACTAGTGTTTTGGCAGAGGCATATCATCAGTACCTGAAATGTTTTTCACACATAAGGTGAGCCAAAGCCCAGTAAAGATAATCTAACACAGTATATGGATCTTAAAAAAGATATAAGTATAGTAAGCACATACAATGTCCGTGATAAAATTATTTATAACTCTTTTACAAAATCATACTGTATCGAACTCATAGTCGATCTATGTTATCTCAATTCATGAGTCCTTTCCATTTTATTCAAACAACCAAGCTGAGGATACAACTCAGTAGGTCTCTAGTCAATACAGTCATCAGACAAAACACTTCAGTTTGCCATTTTACAGATATTTCATCCACGGGAATTGGCACCCATGTATATTCATAGTTTTCGGGACTTTCACCTTGGACACTCCGGCCAACTTAATTCAATGGAGTACATCCCCTTTCTCCTTCCAAATATAGAGTACATCCCCTTTCTTCTCCCAAACATCATCCATGTGCAATGTATTTACGATGTGACAAGGCTCAATAAATGGATAAGAAAATTAGTTTCAATTCACCTAATTTTCATACAATTTCTACAACAATCATAATTATCCTCCACTAATAGCCCAAAACAGATATTTCTAAACAGATATACAATTTTCAAGACAGATAAATCATCCAAATTCCATAGGTGAGTAATAATACATATCCTTCTCCATCATTTATATAACCATCAATTCAATTTTACATTTTCAATACCAATTCCATTTTATTTATACAAAATAAACATTGGAGACATTTTAGGGCAAACTGCTATTTCTTTCAAAATCCAACCCAAATGTCAAAATCAACAATTTTTACTACAACACAACCTCATACTCACACCTGTAACCATTTCCAAAACATCCCTTTGTAAACCCTTCTTTTGATTTTAACCCAAAGCCTTAGGGTTGTTCAAAACTTTCCAAACATCACAATATGGTTTATACAACACAAATAGCTAAGTTAAAACCCATAGAAGAGTGTAGAAAATGCCTACCTCAAACTTAGAAGAAGGAGAAGAAAGAAAATCCCAAAAGTTGACCGTGACGAAAAAACGATTTGCTTCGATCAAAACGAAGCCCTTGACAAGCTCTACACTTAATCTCAAAAGAGTAAGGTGAGAAGATGCTTCCAAGTGAGTAGATCTAAAGATCTTTGAGCAAAAAAGTGATTTTAGAAAAAGAGAGAGGGAGAGAGAGAGAGAGAGAGAGAGTGTGTGTGTGTGTGTGTGTGTGTGTGTGTGTCTCACGGTTTAGAGAGGGGAAAGAGAAGTTAAAGTGAAGAAAAAGTTAAGTGAGGGACCTATTTATAGTGGTAGGTCAAAGTGAAATGAAGTCTCAAAGTCAACCCAAAAGAACAAGTCAAAATCCCCAAGAAGTAGGGCCCAAAACCAACTAAAAATTTGGAAAATAACTCACAGGGGTCGACCCTTCCCAAACTAGTGTCGACCCTTTAGGAAGAAATGAAGAAAAACAATGTTGGTAGCAACCAAGGTGTCGACCCTTGGACCCAAGGTGTTGACACTAAATTTTAGCAACCAAACCCAGATTCAGCAATAGACAAGGGTCGACCCTTCCCAGGCTGGTTTCGATCCTGAGGCCAACAACAAAAGACAAGTGTCGACACCTCCAAAGCTGATTTCGACACTAAATTTCAGTGGCTATTCCAAGAACTCAGCAGCAAGATGGTGTCGCCCCTTCCAACACTGGTGTCGACTCTTAGAGCTTAACAAAACAAAGATAAGAGGGTAGTGTCAACCCCAACAAGGGCGATGTCGACCCTTGAAAGTGATGTCGACCCTCGAAGCCAAAACCAAATATGAAGAGAAAAGAACGACCATCATGAATATGGTTTCTCGGATTCAAAAACAATAAATGGATCGGGTCTAAGCCCAGATCGCTATACTTTTCTCTTTTATTCGGTTGAAATCAATCCCTATTTCGTATCGAGGTACGGTCTAGGTCTCACTATTTGATTAAAACCTTTTTTTTCTCCTCTTATGTGAGTGTGTTTGGATTGTACCCCTTTGTTTTGTATCATTTGCATGAGGCTTGCCTCACTATATATTACATGTTGCATTACATAAATCGTGCACTTTCAAAAAAGAAAAGGAAACAAAAAAGAATTCAACTTTCAATTGCATTATGTGGACACGCCTCGAGGGCCTGTGCTGCCACAGTTCGGACTCGATTTGTCATGGTTCTTAATCTGAACCAAAGAGTCCAAATCCGGTAAATCGTTTTGAGAAAATAGATTTTTAGAAAGAAGTGCCAAACATGGACTGCTTTGCCAGATACAGAGTCGCCACCTAAATATTTTTTATGGGGGAATTTAGGAAACCCTGACTCGCTTGCCTAAGGCCACGTGTCCGTCATCGCCAAAGTTGCCTCGGCTCGGGAACTTGGGTACGATTGGGGAAGGTCAGCTATGAGCACCCCCGCTCGCCCGATCAAAGATCGGCCTCTACTAACCATGATATCTTGTTTTGAAAACATTATGCGTTCTTATTCCGATTAATTAGTTAGCCTTATTATGTGATGCGCACAGCACAAAAGTATTGACTAGATTGCCTAATTTGGAACAAAGCATTACATATCCGCTTGTTTTAAAAAATGGTTTGAAATTTGCTACTCGCGAGTAGACTAAAGCACGGATTTCAATGAGTCGTTCCAACTCAAACAATCCAACATTCACCCACAGGCATTCAGGCAGTTATGTCACATAAGCATATAGAAACATGGTAAGCATGCTGTCATGTTAACATTCACACACATGCGAGATGCTAAAGCATAAAAAGCTTACCGAGTACTCTGAGCCAAAACAAAGAACTTGTTAGTAATCAATGCATGATCCTAGTTCATGTTGAGATGGCTAATGCATCGCATACAGAATGTCACTAGAATAGGCTCGGCTAATCCTAGGATGGCATGTGGAATGCAACAAATAACACGTATTCAAGTTAGATTTGAAATACTATGTAGTTAACATGATGCGCCGAGCCCGGTGCATGCAAGACTGATGAATGAATGCACGCATGCATAACATAAGGTATGCTAAATTGAACATGCCCTAATACTAACCATCAAAGCAAGTAAGTAAAAGGGAGGAAGAAATGGGGGTTAGGAGACATGCACACACACACCCACACTTATTACAAATTCGCCCTCGCTCGGAGGGACCAAAAGAATATACAAATTAATTAACCTACAAGCTAATTAATTAAATTATACAACACTTAACTAATTAATGAATCAATTAAGCTACTGAAAGCAGTAAAGGGCCTCGGGAAGAGTGATGCACGTGTGCTCGGATTGGCTTCGCTCAGAAACCCACCGCCATGCACAAGCTGCCTCTGTTTACTCTGCTCTGCTCATCTGAAAATTGCACAATTCCCAAGGAACACTTTCTGAACACTGTGGAGGGTCACCGGCCAAGGAGGGACACCACCGGCCAATGAGGAGTGGTCATCGACCATTTGTTGAGCTCTCGGCCACCATTTCATGGCCGGTTGGCACTGGATGTGGTCAGCCGGCCAAAGCTTTCTGCAGAACCTGTTTTGACAGCAACAGAGGGCAAACATGGCATGGCGATGCATTTCAAGCAAATGTGCGCACCAACACACCCCTTATCATGTTTATAACTCAAAGGAGGATGTTCCTTGATTCTCGGACCATCAATCGCACATTTCGATGCGTAATGGCCCAAGGAACCAAGTGTGCCATTTTGATTTCACATGAAATGCAAACCAATTAAACACATAAGGCCTAACCTCTATCACTTGATCAAGAGGCAAGGCATGCATGCAAAATGCAACCTAAGCATGCTAGCTAGATACGCAACATGAGCATG
Organism: Camellia granthamiana; assembly: GCA_036172215.1. Taxonomy (NCBI): domain Eukaryota; kingdom Viridiplantae; phylum Streptophyta; class Magnoliopsida; order Ericales; family Theaceae; genus Camellia; species Camellia granthamiana. Next base: position 88,595,631 of record CM069905.1, read on the forward strand.
CAAGCAAGCAATGTGCCCTAGGCACTCAACCTAAGCAAACAGGCATGCAAGGCATGGAACAACTATGCTAATGACAAGCACACAAGATGCAATCAGAACATGCAAGTATGCAAGACAAATCACATGTTAAGCAACTTGACCAAGGAAATGCATGCCAAATGCAAAGTGTTTCAGGCATGCCATAACATGCGATTGGCCAAATATGTGACAATATGCAAGGCAAATGCACACACAAGCATTCATGCACACAATGGTCCAAAACTTCAGCATGAGGGAGTAACTTTTTGAGCCCAAAACAGTGGCTAAAATGCTAAGTACATGAAGGCAAATGAACATACATGCATGCATGCGCACATGGTTCAAAACTTAAGCATCAAGAGCAACTTTTAAGCACACTTAAAATGGACCAACATGGACTAATGGAACGCATATTAAGCTCTAAAAATCATGCTATAAGAGATTCCAAACCAACTAAGCAAAGCAAGCATATCATGTAACCAAGCCTAAAGCCTAAGGCTCACCAAAGAGGCATTGAACTACACTTAGCAAGACCAAACATGGCATGATTTAAACAACTAAAATCAGAGTTTTAGCATGTTAAAACAAAGCCAAAAACACATTGACATGGCATCCTAGAGACCTAGACATGATGGCATACGCAATGACATATTCATGGAGCATAAGACAACAACCTTTTAACACATTAAAGGGGCATCAAATGCAAGCATACAAACACACCACAAGGACTGAAATGGCATGGCAAGTGGTTCCAAACCACTAAAACAAGGCAAGGATGGCATGCTAGAAGGGTCAATGCTCAAGGCATATAAGAGAGGTTACATGGTAGCTATATAAAGCAAGCCATGGATGGCCCAAATAACCAAAAATAGACCTTTAGCAAGCTAAAACAAGCATAAAAGCTTCACAAAGCTAGGCCAAAAACATGCTTGACACAAGGCTCAAAGCACAAAGCATGTTAAGGCAATTCATGGCATTACAAGACAAGTATGCAAGGCAAGCATGGTGTGTCTAAACCAACTTAAAACAGAGGTAAAACATGACAAAATACTACCAAATACCTACTGAAACATGGCCAACATGAACTCAAAAAATGGTGCTCACACAGGAGGCTAAAATGGCATTTTTGAAGACAACAAGGAGAGAGGATGGCCCTCTCCTTCTTAGGACCTTAAACCACCATCCTCACCACTGAAATCCCTCAAGATTTCAGTGGTGAGGAGGCCCGAACAAGGTGGTCCCGGAGCTCACCAAAATAGCACAAAAATAGGGCCTAACAAGGCCTAAGAGGGGTCAAACAACCCCAAAGCTCAAAGAAACCTTAAAAACTATTTTAAGCAAGTAAAAAAAAGACTTTTATATGTTATACACTAAGCTTGAAACAGCAAGGAAGGTAGGCAAAAAGACTATGCAAAAATGGGGTAAAAAGGGCAAGAATCTTACCCTTGAAGACCTTCTTCACAAGGATCACTCCAATAGCTTTCTTAGCTCCAAACCAACTCAAGAACTTCAAGGACAACCCCCTAATGCCTCAGCAACCAAGGTAAGGTGTAATGGTAGGTGTCCTAGTGCAAAACTAAGGACAAACACACACTTAGAGCAAAAGAGATGGAGAATTAGAGATAGAATAGATACACTATGCTAACCCTAGAACCAGAGCTCCCCTCAGCCTTTTTTGTTAACCCTTGAGGAGGGAGGAGAGGCCCTCCCTTTATAGAGGATCACTCTTGCAAAGCTTACAAAACAAGCTAAGCAAGAGTGAAATTCCTCCATACATATGTATGGAGGGGGTGCAAAGTGTATGCCAGCTAGCACAGCTGGCATAAAAATATCTGCAAAAGCAGATGCACAGTGGTCGGCCAGCCAAAAATGCCAAATTGGCCAAAACAATGGTCGGCCGGCCACAAAGAGTGCCGGCCGGCCAAACATTTGGCCGATGGCAACAAAACAATGGTCGGTGGCCTCAAGCCATGGCCGATGGGATGTAGGGATGGCCAACAAGCCATTCCCTGCCCCTCAAAAACAAAACACAAGTGTTTGGTGCAAAACCAAACACAAAACAGTCGAGTCGAGAGATCCTGAGGCAAGGCACGTGGCCGAGACCTCCGGGAACTCAAAACGAACACGAACATGGATGGCCACCGAGTGTTCAAACGGTGACGTCCAAGTCTTGAGGACGGTCAAAAATGGGTTGTCTACACATTAGCATATCATTTGCATGGTTACAACTACCAATGTTGCATCACTTTGCTACAGTCTCTTCACATCAACATTTGATTACAACCTTTTCCATCAGTTAATGCTAGGCCCTCTTCGGGATGGCGATACTATCCCTTCCTCGAGTTGTCGGTTCAAACTACCATTGGTTAATACCTCCCCTATTTTGGGTTGTAGGTTGAAAATATTCATCGATTACAATTCCTTCTCTTATGTGGGTTTGTTTGGATTATATCTCTTTCTATACTTCATATCATTTGCACGAGGCTTGCCTCGCATATTACCTGTTACATTGCATTGCATTGATCATAAACTTTCAAAAAGAAAAAAATGACTTCGTCAAGCGTGTAAGTCCAACTTTCAATTAAATTTTCGAGCATATCATTTGCATGTTGCCACTGAACTACGTTGGTTTGATTCTTTACAAAAGGATATGTCAGCAACCCTCGGGTTCAACCAACTACATTTGTATCTTGTTTGTTTGCTCAAGTCTTACGGCCTTGTCAAAAGCGTCATCTTCGGATTTTGACATTCACTCACGTCATGAAATGACTTCAAGCTCTGTCAAAGAGCGGAAATTATAGACAGTCCATTTTGATCAGCTCTAAGACTTGGGCACTTACTTCCTAACACCTGATGATAAAAATTGAAATATGCTATTTTACAAATTTCTCAGCTGAAAATTCAGGTTTAAGCTTTAATTCTAACATTACGCCCATTTTGGCCAAATTATTTTAGACCTATTCAAAAATATTTTTCTGAATTTTTTCTTTTTCGAAAAATTTAGCAATTTTGGAAAAAATCAGCTCTCAAACCACATGGCAAGCCACATGATTTTGGGATATCAAATGGCAAGCCATATGTTTTTGGAAATACTACATGGCTAGTCAAGTGTTTTGAGTGTTCGAGAATTCTATAAATACTTTCTCATTTTGTTGTTTTAGAGAAAAGAGAGAAAATAAGAGAAAATTTTAAGAAACAAAATTTTGTTTCAAAAAAAGGCTAAAAGAGGTAAAAGAAGAAATATAAAAAAATAAAAAGAGGGTTGAAGAGAATCAACAAGAAATGAAAGGAGCTCAACATGGAACGAAAATAAAAAAAGAAAAAGAAAAGAAATTGCTTTCAAAAAAAAATTTGCGGGAATTGATTTTTAAAAATCAAAATTTGTTTTGATCAACTTTTCTATCCACCAATATATATCATCCACAACTCCATTAAAGCTAAAACTCGAAGCATACCCCATAACCATGAGAGTGTAAAGAAGAAAGTTTGATAATCGAAAAATTTACCATTTCCTTCAAAAGGTAAATTTTTGCAATCTTCTCGTTTATTTTCTTATATTTTCTTTACTGTTTTAAATATGTAATATTTTGGTTATAGAAATGGAAGGTTGAGCCTCTGTTCTTTAGATTTCTTTTCTTTATTTCCTTGCCTTTTTTTTTTTTTTACTGTTTTAACTATATAGTTTTTTTTATTTTAATAATAATGTAAACAATATAGTAATATATTAATTATATTAAGTTGTATATTATTATATTATACAACTATCAAATATATATTATTATATTATTATAATATAATAATAATATATGTTTGTCGTGTAGAGGTGGTTGAATTCTCTCAAATATACGTAGTAGTAGTATTATTATTGTTGTTGTTGTTGTTGTTGTTGTTGTTGTTGTTGTTGTTATGTTTGATTTGTTAAATTCAGCTTATATTTAAGTTAGATAGTCGTTTGTTATAATAATTCCTACCTCACATCTTTTATTTGGTGTTGTAAATATTCAGTATTGTAATAATTCCCCGCCCCGCTTCTTCTTATCCTTTTTCATTTATTTGTTTTTTTTTTTATATCTGTAAATAAGCATCATGTTTTATTTTTCACCATGTCCATATTTCGCACTCATATTTCATGCATTAAATTTTGACATATTTACATTTGTGGGTTTAATCAATTTCTATGTAATTTTAAGCGCTATCCCATGTCTTGAGATGATTCATATGTCATGTATTAGTAGCTGAATTTTTAGTTGTATTTTTGTATACGTATTGCATTAGAATCTTGTATATAAGATCATGCATGTTTTACTAATTTTGTCTTGTAACTGTTCGTAGGACATATGTAAACATGTAAGTTTTTATGCTTTACCATCCCGCTTGTGTATATTTCCTTACTATGTTTAGCATCTTACCATGTGGCTACTTGCTTACTTGATATAACTGTATGAATGCCGGTGGATGGAGGTTGTATCACTTAATTTGGAATGATGTTAATTTTCATGTTTATAAACTCAATTTTTTTAATTGTACATTTTCAAAACTCTTTTAAAATACATGAACAGATTATTTCAAAATGAATGGCACAGTTTATACATGTTTACTTCACGTAATAAATTTTAGGATTTATTAAATAATCGAAATATGAATATATAAAGTAAATAAAAATCATATCATAGTTAGTAAAGGCCGATCTTTTGATCGGGTGAGCAGGAGGTGCTCAATTAATAACTTTTCCCCCCTCATACCAAAGGTTCTGAGCCAAGCATCCTTGGTTACGACGAATAGTAGCCTTGGCATGAGTCACAGATTTCTTAATTTTTTTAAAATATTAAGTGGCGACTCTGAGATCTGATGACATAGTCCATTTCTAGCAAAGATTTTTGCAATAAAATAGATTTTCTATAAAATTTGTCAAATATGGACTCTAATCTACGTTTCACATTGCATTCGTGAGACTAGATCGAAGAAATCAAGGGTCTGAACTATAGCGATTCCGGTTTTAACCTGACCTTTGTTGTATCTCGGACTCAAGATTGATGGTTTCATATTGTTGTTTACATCTTGTTTTCCTTGTATCTCTTTAAGTTTGGCTTTTGGATTATAATGTGGTTGCATTTGGGACAGGTTGGTTGCTTAATTTCTAAACTCTTGTTGTCCAGATTTTTAGTCCTCCGCTCGACCAGCACTTCTTGCGCTCATGCCGACTTTGCAAATTCTCAATACTTTTGCAAGTCTGCAAAACTACTGGCAGAGTGTTTTCTACGCTAGAGTAGGTGGGCGCTCGAACGGCCTTTATTGCGCTCGATCGTTGGTCTGTTGTCCCTAAAACTACTGGGAGTATGCATTCTGCGCTCGAGCATCGTTTCTTATCGGGACCCTCTCTCTCTAGAACTCCCCTTCTCTCTGCATTCTCACCTAGATCTAGTGATCTCTCTACCTGTGTGCCTTTGTTAAAAATGTAGTGCGTATCAAGAGCTCTCTTTTGGTCTGATTAAAGCTTGGTTTTGGCGTCTTTGAAGTTCCTCCATTGTTGCTTTGGTCTTCTAAGCTTGAGGTAGGGATTTTCTACACTCTTCTATGAGTTTTAACTTAAATATTTGTTGATATGTAAGAAACATTGGGATTTAAGGTGATTTTGAACAAACCTAGGGTTTGGGTTAAAATCAAAAGAGGTTTTTTTTTTAATGTACATATTGGAAATGGTTATAGGAGTAGATATGAGCTTGTGTTATGTTAAGATTGTTGATTTTGGTGTTTGGGATGAGATTGGGAAAAAGGGGATTTTTGCCCTAAAATGTCTTGAATAAATAATGAAATTGGTATTGGGAATATGAAATTGGATGGATGTTTATGTAAATGGTGGAATTAGATATGTATTATCTCGCAGCTATGGAAATTTAGATAATTTATCTATTGTAAAGATTATATATATGTTTAGAAATATTTGTTTTGGGCTATCGGTGGAAGATAGTCATGATTATTGTAGCAATTGCATGAGAATTAGGTGAATTGAAACTAATCTCTTGATCGTTATCATTGATTATGATTATGATGTGTATATATTGTATATGTATGATATTTGGGAGGAGAAAGGAGATGTACTCCATGTTTGGGAGGAGAAAATGGATGGGCTCCATTAAATTAAGTTGATCTGTGTGTCTAGGGTGAAAGTCATGAAAACCGCGCGTATACATGGGTGCCGATTCCCGTCGACGAAATTTTCATAAGATGGCAAGTGAATGTATTTGTATGATAATTATGTTGGTTAGAGACCTGTGAGGTATATCCTCTGTTGGATCGATTAAATGAAGTGGGTATACTTAATGAACCACGATAAAATAAATGGAGATGTAAGTTTGACATAACATGGTTTTGGAAAAGAGTTGTAAAGGATTTTGTCATTGGACATTGAACACATGCATATTACTTATATCTTTGTTAAGATTCATATATTGTGATAGATTGTCTCTATTGGGCTTTGGCTCACCCTACTTGGGAAACCATTTTCAGGTGCTGGTAACATGCCTCCGCCAAGGACCTTGCTTGGGAGGATTGTGAAGCTGAGAGCTCACTTTGTTTATTTTGTATTTACTTTTGTACAAGCCTAGGGCTTTATTTGCATTGAGCTTCTGACTTGTTTTGTTGTAACCAAGCATTATCTTGGAAAGTTGTAAGCCCATAGGGCATTTATTTCGTTGATCATTTAGTTTGGTGCCACATGCTATAGATTTAGGGTAGAGCTTATGAATGTGTAATACATGTGCCCCTTTTGTGAATTGACTCTGATTAATGAAAGCCTAATACTCTGTTGATGTCATTTTGTATTAGTCTTTACTATTGAATTATTGTATTATTTTCAAGGTGTTACATGAACTGTTTAATGTGCGTAGGTAACCCCCTAGCAATGTTACAGCCAGACCGGCCCACGTGGGAAAAACCTTGCCCTAAGCCTAAGGGGTAGGCGGGCTTTGGGCAAGGCCTCGAGCCGAAGAGCCTGACCTTTTTTATTTTTTCTAAAAAAAATTTCTACCAAATTAGCTTGAAAACAGGACTAGGCTTCAAGTGGGCCAAACGGGCCAGGCCTCAAAATAGATGACCTCAGGCTTAGGCTTGGCCAGGTCTAATTGGGCTAGGGCAACATGCAGGCTTCAAGTGGGCAACGAGCCGATGGGTTGAATTTACACTCCTACTGGCTATCCTCCACAACATTGACCATGACCACATAAGTGCTTCCCACTTTCTTGTCAACACCCACTTCCTCGATTTGGAGCCTGATGATGAGCTCTTTAAGGGTCATTTCCTTTCGTTTATGCTTTAAATAGTTCTTGAAGTCTTTCCAACCAAGTAGTAGTTTTTCAATCACAGCTGTCACTTAGAAAGACTCACTAATCACCGTCCCCTCTACATGAATCTCATGCAATATGACCTAGAAGTCTTGGACTTGATTAATCACAGTCTTGGAGTCCATTATCTTAAAACCCAAGAACTGGCTCACCATAAATTTCTTAGATTTGGCATCCTTAGTCTTGCAGTTCTTGTCCAAGGACTCCTAAAGTGCCTTAGCTGACTTATGGACACTATATAAATGTTATAGAGTGTATCGTACAAGCCATTCAAGACATAATTATAGCCTAGGAAGTCAAAATTCTTCCATGCATCAAAAGGCATCAGCTTTTGTTTGTCTTACTCATTCTCATCCATCGCAAGGGGTCTTCAGTCAAGAACCTCACAAGATTCAGTGTGGTTAAGTAAAATATTATCTTCCCACAAGACTTGACTAATCACAAGATTCCCAATCCCAATCCCAAGCTCCAAGATTCACAAACCCAGCCCAGTCCGGTTCAAGAAAGCGGCGACGACATGAGTATGTGACAATTTTTTCATAAGAATTTTAGTACATAGTCTTGGCACAAATCCATCCACCATATATTTATAAGGGAAAATTACTTGAAAGTCCTATTTGAAAAAGGAGAAGTCTATTTAGTCCCAACTCTTTTGGATACTCTCAAAAGTCCACTACATATTTTTCTTCTTCATTCTTCTTTGTGAATTCGTTCTTTTTTGTCTCTTTCTCTTCCTTTCTGGCGACTGGAAATCACACCTTACTTCTTCTCTTTCTCTTTCTATTTCTAACATATAGTCACTGGGGACCGACGATCACCATTGATTGGGGTTCACCAGCAACCACCAACCACCGATTCCTTACTTCATCCTCACCGACGGCAAAGGAGACAAGTTTCCGACGAAGAAGATGAGTAGATCTACTCAAATATTATATAGATCTACTCAGATCTACATTAGATCTGAGTAGATCCACATGAGATCCGACTAGATCTAAACCAAAAATAATTGTCGAAGTACAGTCTTCTCTATATATCTGTTTCTCTTTCGATCTCTTATTTTTTCTATCTTTTCTCTGCTATACACTTTTATTTTCCTGTTTTAGTGGAGAAAATTTTCAAATTCTGAACAAATTGTTTTTGAGTTTTAGTTACAAGCGATGAAAACTGTAAAATTTTACAGTTTCAATTTTTTTGGTACTGAAATAAATCATGCTTTAAAACTGTAAAATTTTGTAGTTTCATAACATGCTTTTCAGTTTGATTAATAAGGATAAATGCTTAATAGAATCATGCTTTGAAACTGTAACATTTTATAATTTCAAAGTTTGCTTTTCAGTTTGATCAATATTGGAGATTATTTACTTAAATCCAACAAAAATTAAAAAATAATATATATATATATATATTTTTCCCCTTGTTGTTGTTTGTTGTTGATATGTTTTTTTTTTTTTTTCCTTTTCTTTTTCTTTCAAGTTATCAATATTTAGTACATTTCATTATATTTTTTCACTACAATTTCTCCATTTTTTTTCCCTGCAATATTCTTGACATTCCAGTGAATATTCGACGATTTTCATGACATCCAGCAAACATTCTAGACGTTTCGGTGACTTCCAGTGATGTTCAAAACATTTCAGCGATATTCCGGTGAACTTCTAGCGATACTCTGACGAACTTCCCAGTGATGTTGAACATTCCGGCGAATCTCCGGTAACCGTCTAACGAGAAGTTCAGCGATGTAACAATGTTTTTAAATTTATATATATAAAGATTTTTTGGTAACAATTAAAAATATGTAAGACTAATTGGTGCAAGTGTTTTGTTTTGGGATTAGATGAGTTTTGAATTTTGTGTATAGGACTTACTAGTAAGTGCCCCTATTTATAACTCCCCTCTTTCGAAAAATTTGGATGCCCAAAGGGTCCAAACCCTTATGAAAACTTGAGTCTTAAATACTTATTAATATTCTCATATCTCATCAATGTATAATAAATTGCTTTGCATCTTTTCAAAACATCTTTCATTATGTACAATTTATGAGACAATTTTTCATTCATTACTTAATAAGTTTTGCTCATTCGTTGTAACCTTCTCACTTAGGAGTATTTAGACCCACTTGGACCTACATCAATATACGGTTGGATCCCACTTTAATTTTGCATAAATTCACTAAAAAATTATTATTTTCCAACAATAAATAGTAATAAGCATATTTTTAAAGGGTTACGGTAATGTTTTTTAAACTTTTTTGCAATTTGAAAAGAAAGAAAAAAACAAAGAATCATGTTAAGAGTTTTTTTTTATATATATATACATATATAATTTTGTCTAATTTTTGATAGTTTTCTCTAACTCTCATCTAGTTATAAATTTTTGGATTTCATATGTTTTTATACAATTTCTTAATACTTGTGTAGTTAAATGTTTCTCTCGTTCTCTCTATACTAGGAGTGCTTGCGGATCGGGTTGAGTCAAGTGACCTTTCATCCATCATCTCCGCTTAGTTAGTGGATACAGATTGAGCAAGCCGTACGGGTTGACACGTGATGAGAATTGGTTTGGCGGTTTGAGTTATACTATTTTGATCCCTTTTTTTTCAAACTATTTTCCAGTCATTCTTTGCTATTTTGCATCCAAAACTTTTTGATTGTTCATTTTTTATAATAAAAATAAATGCTTTACTTTCAGATTTCATAAATAGAAAATATAATTAACGGTTCTTTTTTTAATAAACAAAGCATCAAAGCATAACTTCATTTTCTTAGCGGTGTTGGCGAATCGAGTTCAGTCAGGCGGCCTCCCATCCGCCAACCATACAACTTAGGTGAATTACGAAAAATATATCTATAGCTGTCTGCTCGAACCATTGAAACTATCCATTTTGTAGTTGATTGGTTTAGATCATTCGATTTTGGCAGATCAGATGGATGTTTGCCCACCTCTAATCTATACTAATAAATAAATAGCAATAGAAATCAATATACACTTTTTTTATATATATAGAAATAACTACTTTGCTACTAATATTAATAATTTTAATTTTAATACTAGGAAGAAGAAGGAAAAAAAAAAACCATCAAATTTATTCAGTATAAATTTATTTATTTGTAAGGGTTTTTATATTGTGTTTGGATCATAGATTTGGATAGTGATTTGAAAAAAAAAAAAAAAAAGAGGTGTATGAATACAATTATATTTCATTCAGATTTTATCAATTTTTTAATTTTTCCATTTCAAATTTCTACTCAACTTTATGAATCAAACATAGCCTTAGAAATTTCAATTTTGTTGTTAATGTTAGGATAGATTACAAATACACTCCTAAAATTTGTTTAAAATAGGAATGGTTTTCTATGACTCTAGAAATTACAAATACTCCATTGCTAGAATTTTTTATTTCACAGGATTAACAGAAAAAAAATGAAATTTCTAATTACTATTCTATACAATATTAAAATTACATTAATTATAAATTAAAATATATTTATGACATTATTAAAAACTATTAATTGATTTAATGATTTATTAATAAAAATGGTCATTTGTTAGGTGAATGGAGACATAAAGAGATGAAATGTAATTTTCAAAATCTCATAGAACAATTTGTATTTTAAACAAATCTTAAGCGTTGTATTTATAAAGAGATTTGATTCTCTCAAGTTGGATGGCTAACTTGAGAGAACATTTGGATTTTGTGGGTTCATTTTGAGGCCGATCTCGGTGATTCAAACTGTTTACTTTTTATAACTCGTTGAGTAGACTATTCATGCGAATAATTAAGATGATCGAATATCAATAACTATATGTTTGAATCATATTTATTTTTACAAAAACGGATAACAACTATAATTTTAAGAGTAGTCATTCATATTTTATAATTCAAATATATAGCTACCGATCTGATCATTTTCATTTTTTTTTGTGAATATTCTACTTGTGGGTATTGATTTCCAACCACACAACCAAGAGGGGAACTCAGCGAGAAAGCACAAGCAGAATAGATTAAGCCCAAACAACCTATCACAGAAAGATAAGAATTCAACAGTGGTTCGTCCACTCGGGGGCACTCTGACACTCAAGTCAATAATCAAATATCTCTCAAAGATAGCAGATTGTGCTTAACTCACAAGAAAGAACTTATTGCTCACAGTATATCACACATACTTGAGGCCCACAGGGCTGCACTACTTTTATAGCCAGCACTGACCTGATCCCTCTAGAACCCTCACTTCAGTGGACTCAGGCTCAATGTTCATCCTGGACTCTCAACTAGATAGAGATAAACTCCCTAAGAGCTTTATCTCTATCCACACTGAGATCCTCCTCTGTTCTAGGACTCTTACCCCTTATCCGCTCATCTCGGATTCTGGCAACTCTACAGGTAACCTTGGTCTAGCTGAGATCACCTTGGCATTAGGACCAGACCACGTGGAACCTCGGCTGACACTTTGACATCACCTTGGCCACGTACTGTCATTTACAAAATATGTCCCCACAACTGCCCCCTAGGTTCTATTACCTTGGCAACCTGAGGTAATGGAACCTACATCATTTCTTCCTTTAGAACGTCGACTGAAATTCATTCTTTCCTTCGACCGAGATCATAGCTCATCAGTTTCAAGTACTGAGGACTCAATTGTGCATCTTTACTAATGATCAAGAACTAAGAGTCAAGTTCTTTTAATACCTTAACTGAGATCTCTTCTCTAGCCGAGGTTTCTGCTTCATTAATCAAGAACTCCAAGAGTTTTGACTACGCCTGAGCTGTCACGCACGGTTTACTCAACTGTTTCCTCCACACGTCTGTCTCTCATTGGTTCGTACCTAACACACACTATCAAGTTGTGTCGCATCTGCTCACGTCGCCTAACAAGCACGTCGTCCAAGGCATCTCATTATGTTTTGCTGCCTTTTTAGTTTTTTACAAAACTCTTTCTTCTTCCTCCGTCTTTTCACTTTCATGAATTCAATTTGCCTCGTCTCTCAGATTCTCTCTCTCTCCTAACATTCCCCTTCCAAACCACCATTTTTCAAGCTCTCAAGCTTTGCAACTGCCTTTTCCATCACCGCCGGCTCACCATTCATCATTCAACTATGATTGATCAACTCGTCTAACTCCAGCGTATCTTACTCTGGCTTCAATCAGTAAATCCTCTAATTTTTATTTTAACTTCGATTCTCCACTGTTTTTTACTATTCTTGTCCATGCTCTCCCATGCAACTTCCATCAGAATTTTGCTATATGATTCTCTTCACACCTATTTTTCTGGAATTTGTCTCCGTATTTGTAACACTCTGCTTCATGCTTTGGTCACCATTTCTTGTTTCCTAAGTTTGTATCATAATTTATTCCTGAATTCATGAGTGTTCGTATTGCTTCTGGTTCTTGCATAATACCTTACACACACTCACTCATTGTTCTGCGAATTTATGATTTTCTTGAATCTTGGTTGCGTTCTTGATTTCTGAATCATGCTCTTTTTTCTATTTGTCTTGTTGTATTTCCAGATTTTTGCCTTTAATTTCTGTTTCTATAGTTTCTACGTTTGGGATTTTCTTTAGAACCTTGTTCTTTAGGAAAATTGAAACGAATTCCCTTTAGATCTTCAAAAACCCTGACACCAGTGCCTGTTTAGGTTTTAGCCGAGGTCCTTAAACCTATATCAATCATTCTGTTGCCCAACACCTTCTTGCCGAGATAATGGGTATATTTAGGTGGAGGGTAGACACCCCAGAAAAACTAGAGCATTTTAGGCGGGAGTTCTCTTCCCAGCCGACGTCCATTTGAGGTTAGTTGGGGAGGAGGACTCTATCATGCCTGATAAAAACTCCATGCCCTTCCCTATTATTGCATTCATTGAATGCGGACTTCAGTTTCCCCTAGATACGCTCTTCCGAGAAATCCTTCACTATAACAAACTCAACCCCATGCAGCTTGCCATAAATTCATATAGGGTTATCAATGGCATAATTGAACTAGCACATCGAAAAAAAGCTAGGATCACATTATCCAATATCTAATTCTTCTATACCATATGCGGCCTTAAGTCTAGAAAAGGCTAGGCATACTACCTTAAGCCCAGATCCATAGCCTTCAAACTAATAGCCAACCTCCCAGACTCCAACAAGGGTGGTGCTGGAGATGATTGCTTCATCGTCTCGGGCAACTGGGAGTTTGCTCCTGATGACGATCTTCATCTCTATCCTCTGCACCGAGTAATTTTTAAAGAAGGTAATGGTAAGACTTAGTCATCCTACTATAACTCCATTTTGGTTAAGGCTTGCCAACTTATTCATCTATACTAATGTTTTCTCTTTGTTTTTTTGCAGTTCTTCCTCAGCCAGCCAAGGGATTTTGGCAATCATATGTCCCCAGCAGAAATCTAAAGAAGCTCTTGGATCTCCCTGTGCAAAGACGCAAGGCCCTTCTTCTGTTGAATTGCATACCAACATACAAATCGGCTTTGTCCGACGTCCCTCGGAGAAGTCAAACTCCACCATCTGCCTCAACCCCTCCAGTCACTTCTTCACCAAGAGCTAATCAGGCTTCATCTTCTAATCCAGTTAAGTTACTGTCAACCTCTGCCCCCCAATTTATCCCAATATCCCAGCGCTGACGCCGTCGTCATGCCCCAGCAAATGTACCAGTAGGCAGAACTCATAGCCACAAACGTCAAGACTCTGAGGCATCGACTTACAATCCAACAAACCCACCCATTACACTTCCAACAATTCACTTTGGCACCAAAGTAACCGTCGCTGGAACCACCGACAACATGGGCCCCAGTAAACCTGTCATGGAAGACCTCTTAGCTTACCTTCCAGGAATTGTTACCATTCAGTCTTCACCATCTCAATCCCAACCCAAACCAAATCCAAAAAGGGTGAAGAGGGCTAAGGAAAAAGCCTCTGCCACCCAAGTTGATACTAATGATACACTGCTAATCTCAAAATTGGCCGAGGTTGAGAAGAGTGCCTCCAACGCCGAAAAGAGGCCTGCCGAGGACGAGCTGACAGATACCTCACGATCGAAGAAGCCGCGGTCCCAGGCAGCTGCAAACCCAAGTGCTTTTAAAGCTGATAAACCTTGGGCTCTTGTCATTACGATTGGGGACCAACTAATCAGGGCCGGCGACAGTGCCATTGATAATATCGAGGTCAGCGTCGCTTTTTCCACCGTCGTTCTTCTGCCAACTGATCTAAATCGTATGGCCGAGATCATCGGGTATAAAACTTTGCTTTAATGATACAGCACTCTGTTCTGATAAGTCATCAACTCTTGTCTTTTCTGGTTTTTTACTTCAAGTTCTCATACTTTAAAATTTTACTAACTTGTTCGTTCCTTTTTCTTCTGGGCAATCCAGCATGCTCATTCCTTTGTAATGAAAGTCGAGGACTTGAAGAAAGAATTGGTCCACAAGACCAAAGAGGCTGCAGGCTTCCTCACCTCCTTAAATAACGCCAAGGCAAAAATGAAGATGCTTCTGGATCAGGTCAAGGCTGGCAAACAAGCTCAAGATCAGGCCCAGGAAAAGGCGGAGGCTGCTGAAGCAGTGGCCGATGTAATCAAGGCCGAGGCTAAAGAGTCTGAAGCAAAAATTGCCAAAGCCGAGGCGAAGCTGCGAGAGGCCTTGGCCACCAAGGTGGCCGAAATCAAGGCAGTTGACGAAAAAGCCTATGCCGAAGGCCAAGCCGACATGCGTGACGCCTATAAGGAACAAGTAAACCGAGCCTGTAACCAAGGTTTTTATCTCAGCTAGACGGCTGCTCTAAACAAGTTATTCATCCCAATGGATTCCGACCTCCACAATATCGACAAACTCCAAGTGCCCTTCCCTCCGCCTCCCAAAGGATCGGGCGGCGAGGTTGAGGAAGAGGCGGACGAATCCCACGACACCGAAGAAGAGGAGGATATTTCTAAGGGGGCCAAGTCCCCAACATTGAATGATCAAGTCCTGGACTTGACTTATGATGAGGAGGAGGACTTGGTTTCCAAGGGTGCCTCTCCCAAACAAACAACTTCTGAGGCCGAGGTCCTTGCAGCCGAGAAAAGCTTGGACCAGACTTTGCTGGAAATTGATGTCGAGATAACAGCGGAGAAGGAAGCCACATTGCCAACCGAGGTTGATACAACGCCAACAGCCGAGGTTAAGCAACCTGAGACCAGTGCCCATGTTTCCAACACTTAGAATTTTCTTTTCTTTTACTTTGAACTTTTTCCTTTTCAGTTGTAACTTCTTTTTTGTGACTTGGACAAGTAATTTCTTATGCCAGGCTGAAGTGCCTCTTTGTGTCTGAACAAGTTTCTTCGCTAAATGTATGCCCTTTCTTCTAAGTGTTGAATGTATGCCTTCTTTCCTTCTATGCATGTTTCTATACTTAGAATATTTTTTGCACTTATTCAAAGTACACCTTAATTATGTAATCACTTCGGGGTACAGTACCTTGGATATACCTTTACTGTTTGTCCCGGCCAACATTTGGAATACCTTGGCTAACACTTAAAAATATTTCAAAATATTTTTACAAGTACTCTTTCTTTAAACTTATTCAATTAAGTATTGCTCATTTACTTCCACTTGTTGTCTTCTATCAAGACCTCACTCTTTCAACCTTTCCAAGCTTGGCAACCTGATTAGTCATCTCGAGTAATATGTACCTTGAATACTTCTTTCATTTTACCTTGGCTAACTCCAACTTGTAAATATTTCTGAAATTTTTCTAAAAAATTTCAACGAGTCCCAAGCTCTCAAGTTTATTTATCATTCCTGCTCTCTGCCCTCCTAATGTGAACCTAAGTTTCACTTGAGTTCACATTATGCATTTTATAGTCTTTCGCCGAAGTTAGATTCAAACAAAGACTAGCTGAGGTGTTCAACCTTAGTTCCTTTGTTGATCCAACTAAAGTAAACTTAGTTTCATTCTAAGTTTAACTCTGCCGACACGGCAAAGTCTAGGTTAATTCAACTTAGTTCAACTCTATTATATGCAAGTATAATTCAACTCTGTCATATAATAAGTTTAAGTTATTCGTCATGTTTCATTCGGAAACATTGCCAACTTAGTTCAGCTCTATTATATGCAAGTATAATTCAACTCTACCATATAATAAGTCTAAGTTATTCGTCATGTTTCATTCGGAAACATCGCCAACTTAGTTCAACTCTATTATATGCAAGTATAATTCAACTCTGCCATATAATAAGTCTAAGTCATTCGTCATGTTTTATTCGGAAACATCGCCAACTTAGTTGAACTCTATTACATGCAAGTATAATTCAACTCTGCCATAATAAGTCTAAGCCATTCATCATGTTTCATTCGGAAACATTGCCAACTTAGTTCAACTCTATTATATGCAAGTATAATTCAACTCTGTCATATAATAAGTCTAAGTCATTCGTCATGTTTCGTTCAGAAACATCGCCAACTTAGTTCAACTCTATTATATGCAAGTATAATTCAACTCTGCTATATAATAAGTCTAAGTTATTCGTCATGTTTTATTCGGAAACATCACCATAAGATTGGTCAGTCCTATCACACAAATTTCGAATTCATAAAAATCATACTAGAATTCTATTATTACTTCGGCTAATGAAAGTATGACATAAACCTTGAAAAACAAAAAACTAATGACAAAAAAACTTCAAGTTGCAAGTGTTCCGAGGTCTTGGCAATTCTTTACCATCAGTGTCTTCAAGCCGATATGCCCCATTACCAGCAACCGAGTTAATTCTATAAGGCCCCTCCCAGTTTGGGCGAAGTTTCCCCTTCTTGGGATCCTTCTTGTTGCCGATGACTTTTCTCAAGACAAGGTCCCCAACCTTGAACTCTCTTGGGTTGACCTTCTTGTTGTAAGCCCTAGCAAGTTATTGCTGGTATACCCCTAGCCAAATTGCTGCTCTCTCTTTTTTCTCCCCCAGCAGGTCCAAATCTCAAGCCAGGAATGCCTCATTAGTCCCATTTTCTGCTCCCTAGGTTCTAATCCCAGGGATGCCAACTTTCAGTGGGATAATTACTTCAGTGCCATAAGCCACGGCAAATGAAGACTCCCCAGTTAATCTTCTCGACGTAGTCCGATATACCTAAAGTACAATGGGCAACTCTTCCACCAATTTTCCCTTTGTTGCTTCCAGCCTCTTTTTGATCCCATCCAAGATAGTCTTATTGGATGCTTCTGCCTGACCATTGCTCTAAGGGAAGCGTGGAGTAGAGTAGTAGTTCTTGATTTTGTACTTTGCACAGAAGCTTTTGATTAGCTTACTGTCAAACTATGTACCATTGTATGCTATTGTTGCCCTTGGGATCCCAAACTTGGTGATAATGTTCTTCCATATGAAGTTCTTCACATCAATATCTCAAATCTTCGCAAGGGATTCAGTTTCTACCCACTTTGTAAAGTAATCAACTGCTACCAGCAGAAACTTCCTTTGTCCAGTTGCTTAGGGTAGTTGTCCAACAAGATCTATGCCCCACTGGGCAAATGGCCAACGGCTGGATACTGGGTTTAAATCTACTGCTGGTTGATGTATCAAAGGTGCAAACCTTTGACACTTTTCGTACTTTCTAACGTAGGCTTCAGCATCCTTCTGCATGTAGGGCCACCAGTACCCCTGAGTAATGGCCCTATGAGCAAGTGATCTGCCCCGAGTATGGCTTCGACATACTCCTTCATGTATTTTATGCAAGAAGTCTTCAACTTGGGAGGGATGCACATATCTCAAAAAGGAACCAGTGAAGGATCTCCTGTAGAGATGGTCATATGCTGTTAGGCTGAACCTGACCGACTTCAATCTGGTCTTATGTGCCTCTTTTCGGTCGTATGACAGCTTGTCATCCCTAAGGAACATCACTATTGCATCCATCCAACTTGGGCCCATCTTCACACACATTGTTTCATACTCTGTGATTAGTGGTTCTACACTTGGGCCTGACAAATAATCGACCATTATTGTCCTTGCCTCTCCT
The DNA here is from genome assembly GCA_036172215.1 of Camellia granthamiana. Lineage (NCBI taxonomy): Eukaryota > Viridiplantae > Streptophyta > Magnoliopsida > Ericales > Theaceae > Camellia > Camellia granthamiana. Next base: position 88,613,960 of record CM069905.1, read on the forward strand.
GATTTCATTGCACTAGCCAGGTTAGGCAAGGCATTGGCATGACTGTTATCATTTCGGCTAACCTGTTGTAGCCGATAATCCTGGAACAAGGCTAGTAGTCTAACAACTTCTTTGACATAGGCTAAGTTGGGAGTCACAGAAGACTACCACCTCATCGGCTTCCATTGCTGCTGCTAATTTCAACCCAGCAATCAGTGCCTCATACTTTGCTTCATTGTTTGAGGCCTTGAACCCCAAACGAATAGACTGTTCTAACATTCACCTATCCGGTGATACTAACACTACTCCTGCCCCCGCTCCTTGATGATTTGAACTTCCATCAACAAACAAGCGGAAGGAGTCGCTAATGTAGATGTTGCAAGGCATTGGTTTCCCTTCTTTCTTCTGTTTTGCTTGAGTGGGGTTCTTTGGCCCCAGCTGGGTTTCTTCTTGCTTTCTTGGGCACCCCAAGCCACGACTCACCGGAGTCCGACGTGGGATGGCACCAAGTGTGAACTCCGCCACAAAGTCGGCCAAAACCTGGCCCTTAATAACTGTTCTGGGCGTAAATTCCAAGTCATATTGGCCTAACACTACTGCTCATTTGGCTACCCTTCTTGTTAGATCTCCTTACTGCAATAAGGACTTCAAATGATGCTCATTCAGTATCGCGATCTTGTGGGCTTGGAAGTAATGATTCAGTTTCTTCGAAGCCATTACCAGGGCTAGTGTCAATTTTTCCAGGGGTAATGTAATAACCCGACCCTCGTATGTGTTTCTGGTATATTTTCAGTCCCTCATTCTGTGCATTTAAATGCTTACTGTGGAATTTTATGTGACTTTATGTTTAAGCAAATGAATCTTATGATTAGAGACCTATATCTGTTTAATAAGAAAAATATATGTCACAATTATAATGTTTGGATCAGAAATTGAGAGCCTTAGAGGCTTAATAATCTGAAATTGATTTTACATTTGAGATCAGCATAATTTTTAAGTCATAATAAGTATTTTTATAAAAATTTGATTTGGGATGATTAAACTGATTGAGTTTCGTCTTTACTCACTTTTTCTAAATATATCTATGTTCTTTGGACTTTTGACTTAGAACCATTACAAGAATATCTCCTGAGAGAGAGGAAGAAAAGAGTTTGTGAGGAAGAGGAAAGTTTTTCAATGAAGGAATTGGGAAAAATTAAGAGGGTTTGTAGGAAATTTAACTCAAGTTATGTCTAATTCTTTCTAATTAACCCCTCTCTTTGAATTGAGTAGGAATTCCTCTATATTTTTGTGTTAAGTGATCAATTGAGTTGTTGTCTCTTGTGTTGAATTGATTTGGAATTGTATTGGATTATCTAGTGAGAAATTTCATCTTATTTCTTCACTTATCAAGCTTGAACTCATCTTTATGACCAAATGGTTGTGTGTGTGTGTGTGTGTGTGTGAAGATGGAAACATTATGGAATTGAGTTGTGTTTGTGAGTTTAAAATTAAAGATCTAATTCATAGTTAAAGTGTTATGTGTTTATTATATGTTTGTAATCCCTATTTACATGATTTTTGGCCTATATTTTAGTAAATAAGGGACTTATTTTGAGCCTTGCAAACACCTACCAAATTGAATTTTTGGGTTGAAGTTCGGACTGTGCAAACAGAGAAATCGCCACATGTGCGGCGGTCATAGCCGCACGTACGGGAGCACTGCCACACGTGCGGGAGTCATGGCCGCACGTGCGGAAAATGGAGGATTTTTGGGTTTTGGCTACTGCTAAAAAGGCACATGCGGGGCTTCCCAGCCGCACGTGCGGGACCAACTGCCGCACATGTGGCCCATGCCAAAAAAATTCGTCTGCTCCGTTTTACGTGCTTGACCCTCTGATATTTTTGAAATCTGTATTTGATGCCTTTTTGATGTTTGTAAATTTATTCGAAGCGAAATGAGTCAGGAAATAGTTTAAAAAGGAAACGAACTAATTCTTGAATAGCGTGCATATGTAGGGCACCTACCGGGAGGGACTACCGCTCCATCAACGCACTGTGAGTAGTAGTACTGTAATCGTACGTTTACTTACCATTAATAATTCTTATTATTAACGCTCTGTTCTTTGCAAGTAATTACGTTAATATTTATGTTAATTGGAAATCGGTGTGAACTTATGTGAACGTTGAAAGATTTTGGGTACATTAGTATGACTCTGGAATTACTCTGCATTCCGGTTACGGTTAATGGTTATCATTAAGGTGCTATAACCTGTAAATTACCTATGACTCCGCATAAGAATTGCATACAAACTATTAATACTGTGGAATTGGTTGACAGGAAGAAATTGTGAATATAAACCCCGCTTACTGGGAACATGATATTTTGAATGAGAACATAATATCCTGAATGTCCTATCAGGGACTCCTACAGTCTGTTTGGTTCAACGCATATTTTATGACATAGATATCTGCCTAGAATGGATCATCGGAATGAATAATCGGATAGAACTACGGGTTGCTTTATACGTTAGTGACCATTAAGAAACTATGACAAATATCGGATTGACCTATGAATGACTCAACCTGAGGAAAGAATTGAATATCAATAACATGGTTATGTGACTCACGTTATGATATGAATTGTTCTGTCCCTGCGAACAGTACTGTAATGGTACATGTGTTTTCCGTGAATAATTATTGTTTATACTCTGTTATACGCAAGACGACTGTGTCAACTTATAATAAAGCATGGAGGAAATTTATATGCACTATTGTGTGGTGATATTCTTATGAATCTGAGACCGTTATGTATAATCTGTTAAGCCTATGGCCATTCTGTATAATCTGTTAGGCCTATGGCCGATCTGTATAATCTGTTAGGTTGGGAGCCACTCTATACAATCTGTTAATATCTGGGCCAGAGGCCAATCTGTTAATATCTAGGCCTGAGGCCAATCTGTTGGATCTGTTGGGCTTGAGGCCGTTCTACATAATACTGGGCCTAAAGCCTCTCTGTATAACAATTGGGCCCAAGGCCATTCTGGAATGCTTACAAGATAAAATTAATTATATGACCTCTGCACTTATATATGTTATAAATATTACAACCCAAGTATAATCATTAAATTGTTTGAGTGCTATTATTCACTGAGCCTCACTCACCTTGCGTTATGTCTGTTTCTGTAGGCAATCAACCTGAAGGTCAGTCTTGGTTCAGCTTTGATCACCCCTTCTCGGTCAAGCCTTATAGAGAAACTTATGCATTTTGTGGGGTTCCCTCAATGACCCCTAGTTTGGTCCTTAATCTTTTGTCTAACGTAATTAGTTGTGTATAATCTCCTTTACCAATATTTTTACTATATGCCCACGTGTGGGGCTGGTTCTGTATATATGCCCATCTATGTTACTGTGTGAATGCAAATATCTGCTTCTTGTTTATCTGTCTATCATATGAGGGACTGTTCAATGGCACATTGAGATCCTGGCATATAGGTGTGAGCTCGATGGATGTTAGTTTATATTATTTTATGTTACTAAATGCTTCCGTTTAAGCCCCATATGTGGTATATATCGTATTACCTGTCCGTTTCTGAAGTGGTCATGCCCAAACTTTTAGAGGCGGGTTTGGGGTGTGATAGGTAAGTACCTAGTCTCTGCGCTTGCTAAGGTTTTACTCACATAGTATACTGCCATTTGTTCTCTCTTCTCTTCTCTAATTACCACTGCACTCACTGCATGCTTTGAAACTGCCAAGTATAAGAACAGTTCCTTTCCAGGTACTCGATTTAACAGAACTGGAGCTGTTTTCAGGTACTTTTTCAAGTCGGCCAAGGCGACTTTGCACTCTTCCGTCCACAAAAAATCTATGGCCTTTTTTAACAAACTAAAAAATGGTTTACACTTATCCGAACTTCTACTTATAAACCTGTTCAGGGCTGCGACCCTTCCAGTCAACATCTGTACTTGTTTTACCGATGTCGGGGCTTTTCAAGTCAATGATGGCCTTGATTTGATCCGGGCTTGCTTTAATGCCCCTTCTGGTAACCAAGTATCCCAGGAACTTACCAGACCCGACTCCAAATGCGCATTTCGAAGCGTTAAGTTGGAGCTAATATGTTCTTAGGATATCAAAAATTACCTTTAAGTCAGCCAGATGATTCTCAGGTTCTTTGGTCTTCATGACCATGTCATCAATGTACACTTCTACTGTTTTGCCAATCAAATGTTTGAATATCTTGGTTACCAACCTCTGGTAGGTTGCTTCTGTATTTTTCAACCCGAAAGGCATCACTCTGTAGCAATACAGCCCTTTTGGGGTGATAAATGCAGCCTTCTCCTCGTCAAAGAAGTACATCGCTATCTGGTGGTATCCCCTATAAGCATCCAGAAAGCTCATCCTTCCATGCCCTGAAGTGGCATCTACTAACTGATCAATCTTGGGCAGTGGGAAACTGTCTTTGGGACAAGTCTTATTTAGGCTGGTGAAGTCCACACAGATCCTCCACTTCCCATTCTTCTTTTCACAACTACTGTATTAGACAGCCAGGTTGGGTAGTTCACCTCCCGAATTGCCTTGGCTTCCAACAGCTTGTCCACTTCCTCCTCTACTGCTTCTATATGAACCAACATCGGCCTCCTTACCCGCTAAATGATAGGTTTAGCCGACCTGTCCACATTTAGTCTATGCCAAGTGACCTCGGGGTCAATACCAGGCATCTTGTATGGCATCCGGGCAAAGACCTCTATGTTTGCTCACAAGAATGCATCTAACTCCCTTTCCTCCTCCTCGGCCAAACTTGAGCCGAGAAGGAAGAAACGCTCTTCATCTCCTTCTTGGACCAGAATTTTCTTCAAGGCTTCCTCGCTTTTGTCAACCGGCTCTTTGTTGACATCATCTATAACTTCCATGTCCTCATCTTCAATTTTTGCTGTTTCTATCTCTCACACGTTGTAGGTGGATTTCATTGTTGCCATGGAGCAATTTTTTGCCTGCACCCGATCCCCTCTACCCTCTTCAATTCCATGATCTGTTAGGAACCGTAACAACTGGTGCAGTGTTAAGGGAACAACCCTCATTGCGTGTAACCATGGCCTTCCCAAGATAACATTGTAAGGTGAAGGGGTGTCAATTACTATAAACTCTGTGCTTACCTTCCGGTGCCTGCTTGTACCTCCAAATTTATTGGTCCCAAGAGCCATGTTGGCATTCCATTGAACCTGACCATGGGGCTGTTGGACTGCTTCAAATCATCTTGGTGAAGGTCAAGCTCCTTGTAACATCTGACATACATGATGTCACAAGAGCTGCCTTGGTCGATCAAAATGGGTTGTACTTGGCATTCTCCAATCTTGAGGGTCACTACCAGAGTATCGTTGTGTAGATGTTGTACCATGTCTAGGTCTGCTTCAGTAAATGACACCATTGGTCCCTGGCACTCATTTGTCCTAGGCCTCTTTTGCTGGACCTGATACACATGATGTAAATGCCTCACCCTCTAGGTTTCCCCATGCACCTTGTTCTCATTGACCTTCGAGTGAATCACATTGATCACTCGAGGTTCATCTGATTACTGTTGTGGTGGTAGTGGAGGTGGTGCTGCCGGTGCCTGGAGCAGTCTCACATGCTCTTCACTCGTTCTGGCCTCATCTACCAGGTCCCTCAAGTGACCCTGTCTGACCAGGTCTTCCAAATGTGCTTTTAAGGCTCCACACCCCTGAGTCAGGTGCCCATTCTCATTGTGGTAAGCACAGTGCTTCCCGAGGCTTCTCCCCATAAATTCGCCAGGAATCTTTTCTGGTGCTCTATAATACGATCGGTTCCTAATCCTTTCTAGAACTTTGCAAACCAGGATCTGAAACACATCGGTGACTGCCTATGCAGCCCTCAACCCTGTTTCTTGTTTGTTAAATCTAGTATTACCTCGGCTTCACTTCGGCGAGCCATTTCTCTTCTCTTGCTTCGGCGCCTTCGTTCCCAGCGTATCCTCTTCTGCTCTGGCATATTTTTCGATCCTTGCCATGAGCTCCTCCATGCTCTTTAGTAGAGTCTTCGCCAGCGACTTCCAAAGCATGCAATCATCCTCCAGACCGTTCTTAAAAGACACGATTGCCAACTCTTGGTTGCATCCTGGTATTCAGTTGAACACCTTATAATACCTTTTGACATAAGCCCTGAGGCTTTCATCCTCGCCAATTTTTAGAGCCATCAGGAAGTCTACCCTCAGTGGTTGCAACTTGTTTGTAACAAACCTAGCCACAAACATCTCGGCTAGGCCGTCCCAACTCTTAACAGTTCCTTTTGACAATTTGTAAAACCAATCCGATGCAATTTCCCAAAAGATGAGGGGAACACCTTGCATAGTAATGGTTCGTTCCCAGTATACAAAGCCATCGAATTCAGATATAATCCGACGTAAAAGTTTGAATCAGTCTTACCGTTATAAATTTGGAACCTCGGCATATGGAACCTTTTTGGGGCTTCAAACCTATCCAACTCAATTGAGAACAACGTTCTCAGCTTGACGAGGGATGTGACCTCGGCATTCTACCACTTCCTCTAGAGGTAGTCCCTCAAATCCTTCTTAGTCCGACCAAGAGCTTGGCTGTCAACGAACTTCAATCTTTTTGGTACGCTACTCCCAGTGTCATTATGTGTCCTCTTGGACTTCTCTTCATTCACCGTATCAAAACACAAGCCCTTTCCCTGGATATTCCTGGGTTCTTTGACATATGTTCCCCCGGTATGAGATGTCCTCTGCGAGTCACCTCTGACAGACTCTCCTCGCCCGACATCCTGTGAAGACCGATGTGAGGGCTCATTCTCCCTTCCGTGCTGTGGGACTGCTGGGATTGTCTTCTGCCCTCCTTTCTAGGCATCAGTCTTGGCCCCTGGCATCAACGTGTCTTGCAACGGAAACGGTGGTTGCATGACATTGTTCTGCATCATGAAGTTGACAATCGACTGTAGATCTGCCAATTTGTTGGCCATTTCCTTCATCTCGCCTTCCCTCCTTAGGCATCTATCTTTCCATACCTGGAGGTCGCTTTCATTATAATACTCATCTCGGCTTGATTTCTTCTACTGGTCTACCTCCTTGCCGACGTCCTTATCCTCGGGATTCTGATCCCCGCGCTCCTTCATTATGGTTTTCTTCCTCGGTGTTAGGATCGGCATGTTTATCATTCCCACATGGGACGTCATCCCTAATATTTTCTTTCTGCCCGTTGTTAGCCATCTATTCTCCTTACGTTCCCACAGACAGCGCCAAATTGTGGGTGTTGATTTCCAACCACACAACCAGAAGGGAAACTCAATTGGAGAGCACCGGCAGAATAGATTAATCTCGAACAACCTATCATAGAAAGATAATAATCTGGCGGTGGTTCGTCCACCCGGGGACACTCTGACGCTCAAGTCAGTAATCAAATATCTCTTAAAGATAGCAGATTGTGCTTAACTCACAAGAAAGAACTTATTGCTCACAGTATATCACACATACCTGAGACCCAAGGGAGTGCCCTGCTTTTATAGCCAACACTGATCTGATCCCTCTGGAAGTCTCACTTCAGTGGACTCAGGCTCAATGTTCATCCTGGACTCTCAATTAGATAGGGATAAACTCCCTAAGAGCTTTGTCTCTATCCAGACTGAAATCCTCTCCTATTCTAGGACTTTTACCCCTTACCCACTCATCTCGGATTCCAGCATCTCCACAAGTAACCTCAGCCTAGCCAAGATCACCTCGGCATGAGGACCAGGCCACGTGGAACCTCGGCTGACACTTCGGCATCACCTTACCCATGTACTGCCATTCACAAAATATGTCCCTACACTAAATAAGCAACAAAAAGTAAATGATACAAATTTACTTTAAAATGAACCTACCAAGCTCAAAAACTTTCTCAAATTAAGATGTTCAACTTGAAGCAATCTAAACTCACTTATACAATACCTTAATGTTATGTTAGATGATGGAATAATACTAGAGAGCCACATATTTATGAGATAAACTCCCCTCCATACTTTTATCTCTTCATACCTCTCTTGTAGGCCCCAATTCAAACCCGTACCGATAATGTGAACGGTTTATCTCATAAATTTCGTAATAAAAATCATCTATGTAAAAAAATGAATTTCATTAAAAAATTATAACCACAGAAACAAAAAAACATATATTTTATTTTATAAAATGGATGGTCTGAGTTTACAATTACACTTGTTGTTCATTTATAAAACAAAATGTGATTTTTTTTTTTAATTAAGTTTATAATTTTTCAATAAAACTCAGTTTTTGCATGGATAATCTTTATTACGAGAATTACGAAATAAACGTTCGGATCATTGGTACGGACTGAATTGAGATATGTAAGAGATGTATGGAAAGGTATGAAGAGATGTACGTATGGAGGAGAGCTCTCCCATATTTATACTTATAAATTTATCAACAATAATATAGTATGAAAATTGAATTTACCATCACTAAAAATGTAATAAATTAAAAATCGATACATATCATGTCACATTATTATAGATAAAATTATAAGTAATTTTTACAGTAACAAATAATTTTCGACAATCTACAAGTAGCAAAATACCTTTAAAAAAAAATAATAATAATAATAATAATAATAATTCTACAAGTAGCAAGCTCACTTTATGCGACTGGTCCACCCCTCCCCTCTCTCTCTCTCTCTCTCTATTATTGTGGTGAGACATTGAAATTGGGCTGTGCTCGATTGAGGCTGCCGAGGAGAGAAGACTTTTTGAATGTTATTGGGGGACCCACTTTATTAAAGTTATCAAAGTCAAATCTGACTCTTTCCTTCTATATATAGACTATTTTAAGTTATTGTTAAAAAATAATAATAAAAAAAAGACTATTTTGAGTTACACACCCAAAAAAACCACCTTCTGGTGAATTAATAATTATTATTGACATATTACTTGGATTATATTAAGGGAAAATCATAATTCAGTATTATTTTTCAAACCAAAAAAAAAAAAAATTCAATTCAATGGTAAATCTTAGACAATTTAATAATTAAATTTATAAAAAATTTCATTAATCTGTAATTTTTATTTTTATTTTTTTTGGAAAATATCACTAAGGTGTATTTTTAATAAGAGAAAATTAGTAATAAATCTAATTTGAAAAGTGCTTGAGGCGTTAAACCCTATGGATAATTTATTTTGGTCAGAAATACATACTTTGTGAAAATTGTGATGAGAAATACATTTTGTTATTTTGAATGACATTTTATTTCATTTTTTAACTTTTGTTCAAATATTTTTTTATCTGTTTAATTTTTTTAACCTATCTGTCAAATTATTAACCTATCTGTTGAAAAAATGTATCTGTTGAAATGTCTTAATTTTTTTTATCTGTCCAAATTAATACTTATCTGCTAATTTTTTTTTATGTATATAACCCATTTATTAAAAAATCTATCTATTGAAATATGCCTTAATTTTATCTTATCTGTCCATATTATTTTAACATTTTATATTATTTGTTGAATTCGCAAGCCTATTTTTCCTATTGTTGAAATCTTTTTTAGCTATTCAATTTTTTTAGCCTATTTCAACCTATCTATTCAATTTTTTGAATTAACCTAAGCCTTTTGAACAGATCTGATCAATCTTCATGTTCAACTACATTAACCTTAGATCTAGATTGATTTCGTTGTCGTCTCTCCAGGCCAAACCTTGAAGAGCATGTACGTACAAGTCTATAGAGACCTAGGGTTTGCTCTGCTACTTTCTGACAACTCTAAGCCCGATTTCTCCACTGTAATCCCCCAATTTGAATCTCAAATCAAAGATTCTCAACTAGTGTGACACATCTCATATTGAACGCTCACGATCAGCGGACTATAGCTTCGTCGAGAGCACAGTTCGGTATTAATAACATCGATGAGACAAGAAGGCGATGATTCAAAAATTAGGGTTTCTGAGAGGGAGTTGTTGAAGAACATGACTGAGAATCCACCTATTTTGTTCTTGTATACGGCGACTGAGTTTAATCACCAACTGAACCATTTCTACTCATAGAGTTCTGAGGAATTGGTGATCGCGAACGTTTAATAGACTCATTTACTTCCATTCATGACTCCACCGATGTGGTTCTCACCATTGTTGTTTATTCCGAATTCATTGAAGATCGCTTTTGATGAAACACTAAACCCTAATTAGATCTCTAAGGATGAGAAATTCGTCATGAAGTTAAGATTCTTGACGTGTTTGAGCTAGATCAAGGTTTGATAGCTCTAAGAAAGCTCATGAGGACGAAGGAAGAAGCTAGGGTTTCGCTGTGTACGCCACGATTGCTCTCCACCCTCCAATTATTGTTGATCTCAAGAAACGCCGTCGTGCAGACCAACGCCGCCACCTTTTAGAAAGGCATATATTTAGAAACAAATTCTTCTTTGGTTTCAGTATGAGAGAGAGAGAGAGAGAGGGGGACGAAGAAAAAGACCTCTTTACAATCGCTTTGTCAAATCTGTGCATTGTCTCCGGCTATTGAAGATAGTTCAGACCATTTTGGTCTTGGAAGTTTTTGATGGTGCTACAAATTGGATGGCTGTGGCGGTGGCGGTGCTGTTGTCGTTGGTGATGGTAGGGTTTCGATGTCGTCACGACTTAGGCATTTCTGGTGATGGTGATGGTGATGGTGGTAATGGTTGTGGTAGTGGCAGCGAGGGTGCTGCAAGGGACAATGAATTGACAGAATATGTTGACCTTTGTCATGGTTTCTAAGAGGAGAGAGAGAGAGAGAGAGAGAGAGAGAGAGAGAGGGGCTTGATTATAGAGAGTTCAACAGACAAGTGTGGGTCACGGGTAGTTTGGTTTTTTTTGCAAAAGCATGTCCTTATCAAAATAGTATCTTCGTGCATGGATATTTGGATAAAAGAAATCTAAATTTGGATTTATGACCTAAGCTCCCTATTGATAATACGAAATGTGGAGATCAATTAAGGTTGGTTACAGTAAAATATATATATATATAATCAACATTGAAAATGATAGAAAGTAGAATAAAGGAAAATTTTATTTTCTTGGAAGCGTTTGATAAGATGAAAATTTTATCAAAAGGTTGTGAAAAATTCATAATTACTAAATTGTTGTTAGCATATCAATTGGGATTAAATATTATTTACCAACTTGTCATCTTTCTCCGACTACTATTCTTTTACCTTAAAAAAATTAAAACAATCACATCTACTAAATACAAATGCATAACATTAATTTTCATTAATGCATATTACTAGGAAAACGGGAATGATGAAATAGATAGGAATAAAAGTATATAGGAGAGGTGAAATAAGCAAATTAAAAAATTGAGATAGTCATTTTCTATTTTTAAGTAATATTATTAATTGATATTTTGAGTAATTATGGTAAGCATCATATATCTAATCTCATCCTCCTTTTTAATATCATGACACATCTTTGTTCATCTATTTATTTTTTTTCATAATTTTTATATAGAATTATTTATCAACATAATATGATAATGACATTTTGATATGGACAAATTATACTGACTTTCCTTAAGATTTATAGAAAATACAGTAAGTCTCTTAAGTGTGGCATAATTACATTGAACTCCCTTAAAATTTTATTTCATATAACTTCTAATTTTCTTTTCATCAAAAATTCATTAATTATATAAATGAAAATTTAATGTTGTCATGTCTTTATATTTAAATGTACATTTTCCCTTTCATCTTATTTACTTTTGTATCTTCATATTATTTGTATTAATTTTGAACCTTTTAAACTTACTAAAAGAAAGATTGACATAATAATGTCAAAACTGTAAAATTTGTTATATTTTTTTTCAAACCTCAAGAGAAGTCATTGTAATTTATCCTTTTGATATTAGGAAACCTTTTAATGAGTTTTTTTTTTCTTTCTTTCTTTCTTTTCTTTCTTTTTTTTTTCTTCTTCTTTTTTTTTTTTTTTTTTTTTTAAGTAATAGACTTACAACTTTGCTATATTATTCTCTAAATATTTCATATATACATTTCCTCTTTGTATATCATTATAACTATGTTAAATTAAGGAAGAATTAAACCCATTTAGGTAACTTGTTTAATGATAGATCCCTGAAAATTCTTATAATCCAACACGTCCTGTATATTTGGAATTGTATTCTAAAATGTACTCTCATTTTTTATTATTATTATTATTATTATTATTATTATTATTATTATTTTTGAATTAGACGTTTTTCCATGACAACTTTAGTTTTTTTTTTGGGTCAACATGCTTATATGATAATTTTTTTTTAAATTTCAAAATTTTATAACTTTCAAAATACATATAAATTTTTGATAAAATTTATATTTTTGAAAACTACTCTACAGGATCAATTAAATAAGATCTCAACTGAATATAAAATTATATAAAATGAATACAAATTTCACCCCTTTAAAAAAAAAAAAAAAAAAAATTTGAAAGTATCAAATTTTTTCACTTTTACAATTTCACATTTTTTAGTACCATGTATTGTAAAATTGTTTTATTACCATGTATTATAGTACCAATATCAACTTAATTTTAAAATTAATCTATTAAACAAATAAAAAATATATATTTGTATATAAAATAATTTTGAGTTAGCCTCCAATCTAATTTTTTGGCTCTTTTTCTAATTTAACCATTTTAGTGTTTAAAGCCTAACATATTAGTGTGGATGATATGAGTCGTTTTTTAATGCCAACCTACTAGTTAGGATTATTTAGTTTTGTTTTGAAGCGTTGTGCAATCATACTTCCTTCATTGATATTTATCTCAGTACTCTTTGTATATTGGTTTTCATCAATAAGATTTTTTTTTTTTTTTTTTTTTTTTTTGATAGAAAGAAAAATAACTTAGCTTACTGTAAGAACTCGAGTATTTTTTTTTTTTTTAATTTTTTTGGACCAAACTATTTTATGTATAATAACACTTCAAATAATTTTTTATATATATATATTTTTCAAATGAGCAATATTATATGATCATATTTTGATATTAGATTTTAGTACCATGTATTGTAACACATTACATGATGCTAATCATTATTTGATAGGCGTCACATGACACATTTAATTATTGTCTTTAAAACGTTACATCAGATACTATCAAATATGATCACTATATAGTATTACTAAATTTCATATTTTACTTTTTTAATATTCTAAAATGTCAAATGAGATAGGGTTTAATAATGAATAAGATTCTATTTTGGATTTTCCATTTAAAAGATTTTCAAATTAGATATATGGTCAGATGTGCCAATAGCTTTATGCTAAATATATTCTTAGCCTTTAAAAAAATTATAATGCAAACTTTGAACCAAATAAATAAAATTTTGCTTAATAAAATTTGAAAATTAACATCGATAGGTCATAATCAATATGAATAGCATGGATCCATCTTTTACTATTATCGTTAAAAAACAGAAATAGTATTTCATTATTATTAATTGAAAATTATGAAGTAGTGTTCAATTGTTATTATCATTCAAAATTTTGATTTATTTTTCATATCAATATTATAAAAGAATCATACATTTAGGAATTTGAAAGGTGATAATTACACCATCTAAAAAAAGAAGAAGTGATAATTAAATAATTTAAATATGTTATCATAATAATTAAAATGTCAATAATTATAATTAAAGTGAAATGATCAATGATTTTATGATACAAGTATTTTTATATTTTATTAATTTAAAATTATAAAAAAATTAGATTAGAAGTTTTAAATTCATTGACCCAACAACATTTTTACCTATATAATAGCATAGATAGAAGTAAAAATATAGATATAGATTTCATACCATTATAGGCTAGTTTGGCATGTACTAAATAAGTCAAAAAGTCAAAAAGTCACTATCTTATTTAAGTCACATCATCTTATTTAAATCACATCACCTCTCTAACACATCACATCAAACCCAACCTAAACCCAACCCAAACCCACCAATAAGTCAAAAAGTGCATTTTTTTATGACATCCCAAACCAACAATAGTAATAATGTCATTGCATGTTTTGAAATCACAAAATTTAAGTAATAATATTGACAATGATTAAAATGATATAAAAATTAACTTAATTTATGTAAATTGGATTTTGAACTAATCACAAAACGATATATGCATTTCAACTAATATAAAATTAAAAAAATGGGAGAAAATTAGATTGAAATTCTCAGTCTCAAAGAGTTGACAACATTTTTGCTTATATTGTATAATTTGTGTATAGAAAAGGAGAATGAGTCCAAACAAGTAAAATAAAAAATAAAAGATGTGCATTTTCACACTTTTTATTGGATATTTAATTTTCAAATAAAAAAAATGTTGAATGTTCACATTTTTCTAGATTTGGGGTGGCTAATGTGTTAGAGCACAACAACCACTGTATGGTCTGCGGGGCTTATTTTGGGACTCATTTTGATGATCAGAATAGTTTATTTTTTAACATACATCAAGTAGAATATACTTGCGAAATACCAAGTTAATTGGACATCAATAGACGTTTCATCAAATTGCATTTGTATCTAAAAAAAAATAATGGTAAATGTGATTTGAATTATAAAACCGAATAGAAATATACTTTGATAAAAGAGCTATCAATATTCAATCAACATAATTTTTTACATATATTTTTATAGTGGTTCCGGTTTAGACCCGACCTGTTTAATACTCTTAGATCCGAGATTCAGTACTTTTAACTGTTATTCATATTTTTTGTTGTCTTGTTAGTGGTCGAGTTGAGTTGTTGGTCGTGTTTGAAACAGGATGAGAGTTAGTTTTTCAAAAGTGTTGTTGTCCAGTTTTTTGCTTGTTCGCTCGAGCGATCTTTGAGATCTCCCAGTATTTTTGCAAGTCTACAAAACTTCTGGAAGTAGGATAATATTTGCTCAAGCGGTCCTTCTTGCGCTCGAGCAGTTTATGTTGTCTGCAAAACTTCTAGGAGGGGGTCATTGTACGCTCGAGCAATGTTTTGGTCGCTCGAGCGGTGTTAATTATTGTCCCTAATGCTCGAGCGGTGTTTTGGTCGCTCAAGTGGTCTGTGTATATATTAGTTCGGGAAAATGAGATTTTGAATCACTTTTTCATTCCCTCTCTCTCTATCTCTCTCTCTCTCTAAAACTTTCTAAACCCTAATCTCTTCACTTTCTCTCTCTAGTTCTTGCTCAAAACCGCAAATACTCCACCATTCATTGTTTTCTCCACCATTGCTCTTTGGAGAAAAATATAGAGCTCTTCGAGGGTTTCAATCTAATCAGAGAGGATATCGTTTTTGACTCCGTGAAAGTTTCACTCTTACTCTCTTCCTCTTCTACTCTTAAGGTATGGATTTCTTCAACTTCTTGTATAATTTTTAGCTTAGTTATTTGCTTTTAGAAAGTATTTGGTAATTTGGGGATTTTGGTTTAAACCTAGGGTTTGATTTTAAAATATAAAAGAGCCTTCAAATGGGTGCTTGAGAAAAGTTGTGAGAATGTGTTTACGATTGAGATATGTTGAGATGTTAGAATTTCTTTACTTAATTATAATTTTGAAAGTAAATGAGGTTTTGTTCAAAAATCATTGATATTTGGTTTTATGAAAGAAAAGAAAAAGATATTAGGTTTTAAAAGGATGAAATGAACGTATATGTTGATGACTAGGTGGACTTGGATATATAATATCGCTTCTATTTTGAAAAATGATGAGATTATATCTTTTGTTGGAAATTATCTATTGAATAGAAATATCTGTTTTGAGCTATCAGTGGAGGATAGCTTTAATTGTTGTAGAAATTGCATGAGAATTAGGTGAATTGAAACTAATTATTCATACATCTTGCATTGGGCATTCTCTTATACTTAAGCATTAAAAATGCATTGTTTTCAGAAATATAGGTGTATACCTTAGTGAATCTGGTTAGGGGGTGTGGTTTTGGTTTATATTGTTAGTCTGTGTGTCTTTGGTGAAAGTTCAGAAATCCGCGTGGTTAGGTGCTGATCCTTCCGGTTAGTATCGGTAAAATTGCTTTGGTAGTACTTGTATAGTCTACTAACAGACACGTACTTGGAGATTTTCAGTGTTTTGTATCCCTTGACTTGTTTTTTAATATAAAATGATATTTTCTCATGAATTGATATATAATCCTGACATTGTATTGTTTTGAGAAAAAATGTAAAACGTTTGACAACTAGCATGTATATGCATTCACCTTATAACTTCGTTAAGATTTATACATATTTTTAAAGTATCTCTACTGGGTTTTAACTCACCCTATGTGGAAAATAACTTTCAGGTACTGATGATATGTCTCCATCAATAACTTAGCTTGGAAAGACCATGGAACTGAAGGCTCATTTTGTTTTCTTGTTGTAATTACTTTTGTAAAAGCCGTGGGCTTTTAACTGTATTAAGTTGAACTTAATTTTGTTATATCCAAGTATTGTCTTAGAAAGATGTAACAATTAGGACATAAACTTATTTGTATAGCCTTTTTATTTCAATTCACTCATATGTAACATAGGGTAATTTGTAAACAAATTGGGCTGAGCTAGGAAGAGTCTTCTTTGGGAGTTGGGCCGCGTAATGGGCCGAGATAAGGGCTAGTGTAGTTCGGTCTTAGGCCAAGAAGACATCTCTTATTTCGGGTTTGGGCCGAACTATGGGCCGAGGTAATTATTTATGTAGCACGGTCCTTGATCACCTAAACATCGAGTTGGTCAGAGATGGGCTACCAGTGACCTGACCTAGCTATCTTGGACCGAGGTATCAGTGGAGGGAGAACCGAGCTAAAGGATAGCTCTGCAGGGCGTCATCTCAGAGTCAAGACTGACAATGGTGCTTAAAGTATCACGGAGCTATATGAGCACAGTTGACCGCAATGTCAGCCGAGGTAAGGGTTCACCCATCTCACTTGGCTTGCAGTGATGAGGGTGTTTTAGGGATAATCATTATCCTTGGGCTTGAGACTCCAAGGAGGACTCTGCTAAGGAGAGTAGAGTCCTCCTAGGACTACGCAAAACCATCTCACTTGGTTGGTAGTGAGTAGGAGTGTGACTCCTAGGAGGACTCTGCTAAGGAGAGTAAAGTCCTACTAGGATTGTGCAAACCATCTCACTTGGTTGGTAGTGAGTAGGGTGTGTGATTCCTAGAAGGACTCTTATAAGGAGAGTTAGAATCCTACTAGAATTGTGCCAAGTAAAGTCTATAAAAGCTCATGACCAGACCTATGTACAGGTATCCCAATTCTTACTCTAGAATACACAGAGCTTATTGTCTAGTTGCTGACTTAGGCATCGTAGGGGTTCCCGGCACACACCCGCTGGTTAGCTCACATTTGTGTTTTCAGGTGGCAAAGCAACATTATTTGAAGGAGCGCAAACTTGATCAACAGGATCATACGAGAAGAATTATTTTGTGCTCGTACAATTGGCGCCGTCTGTGGGAATTACACATAGAACAAAACCTTTTGATTGAGTTTTCCTCTCTAGTTGAAATCAATGGCGCACAACGAAGATTTTTCGTAATCTACTATAGATGGGCAAACCCCGGAAGGGGGTAGGAGGCGCGAAGGTTTACCTTCTATCCCACCCATGGCGAAATTAGATCCCCAGCAAAGGAATCCGCGGAGAGAAGCGAGAGAAAGACGGGGCTCAAGTCCACACCACTCTCAAAGCCCTGATAGACAGAAGCAGAAGATGGATCCTCAGGTTCTCGAAGACCGTGTAAGGGAGCAAGACGAAGTAATAAGAAGAATGGTGGCTGACATAGAGTCTATGAAGAGCCAGATAAAAGGCAAATGGATGGCAGCAAAAGAGGGGCGTAAAGGCAACACACACTTTTGCCACTCAGAAGATCGTGACAGACAAGTCACACCATCATAAACTAAAAGTAGAAACCTCAGGTCAGGTGATACACAATCAAAGACTTCCAGGACACGCTACTTCAAGCCTGAGAGAATGAGGACTGAAAGGGCTCGAAGGAGAGAAGACACTTTTGCTCGCGATCCCCTCAAAGTCTCCGCACTACAACGATTGGTTCCTAGAACACATGGGAGTGCCGATGTAGGAATGCCAGAGCCGCGCCTTGCCTATGAACCAGCGGACGAAGTGTTAGCAAGGTTGCAGAGCTCGCCGTTCGTTCCAGCAATTAAGAACGCACCATTACCCTTAGGCTTCCATCATCCTAAATTCATAGCTTATGAGGGGAAGTCGGACCCCTACATGTACTTGAGCCACTTCCGCCAGGTCATGGCGGTGTATCGGCGAAACGAGGCTCTAGTGTGTATCCTATTCCCTTCCAGCCTTGGTGACCTGGGTCTAACATGGTTTGAAAGGTTGCCAGAAGGTAGCATAGCTTCATGGGCGTAACTAGCAGAAGCATTTGTAACCAGATTCAGAACAAGCACCAAGAAATCGGTGGAGATTGACCAGCTACTCTCCATAGATATAGGCGAGAAGAAAACATTGAAATCTTACAACAATCGGTATTAGGAGACTTTTAATTAGATTGGAGATTGCCCCCACAAACCTAGCTATCGCACAGTACAAACAAGACTTGCCGGCTTGCAATAAGTTGAGGGATTCAATGACAATGACGCCACCCCTTACTATGGAAACGCTGATGAAGAGAGTGCACCAACATATCTTGGTAGAGGAAGATAGGATGTACACCAAGGCAGAGTTCGACACAATAGCGATACCAGAAAAAAAGCCTTTGGCGACAGTTAACACGGTTGACAAGTAGGACCGACCGCGCAAAAGTCTTTGCCCAACTGGGGGCAAAGAGGGTTGGCAGGTTTGACCAACTCTTTCTAACAAGTCTTTGCCCGACTGGGGGGCAATCAAGAAGGTTGGCAGGAATAACCAACATTTAGCTCTTCTTCAGCCGAGATAAGGATCTGTGCTAAAGAAAGTTGGCAGGAATAACCAACATTTAGCTCTTCTTCAGCCAAGATAAGGATCCGCGCTGAAGAAAGTTGGCAGGAATAACTAACATTGAGCTCTCTTCAGCCGAGATAAGGATCAAGGCTGAAAAAAGGTTGGCAGGAATAACCAACATTTAGCTCTCTTCAGCCGGGATAAGGATCTAGACTGAAGAAGGTTGGCAGGAATAACCAACATTTAGCTTTCCTAAGCCAAGATAAGGATCTAGGCTGCAGGAAGTTGGCAGGTATGACCAACATTTAGCTTTCTTCAGCCGAGATAAGGATCTAGGTTGAAGAAGGTTGGCAGGAATAACCAACATTTAGCTCTCCTAAGCCGAGATAAGGATCTAGGCTGCAGGAAGTTGGCAGGTATGACCAACAAAACTTTTGCACTCTTTGGCCGAGATAACAGTTACCTCGGCCAAAGTAGGTTGACAGGTTTGACCAACAAGTTTTTTGGATTCTTCAGTCGAGATGCGTATCTTGGCCAAAGAAGGTTGGCAAGATCAAGTAAGGCCAAGCTAATTAGTTTGGCTAGGCATGTGGTCAGAAAGATGCAAAACATTGAAAAAGAAACACAGTAACCGAGCAAAGAGATCGAAATTTTTCATTAATTAGAAGATGATTACAAAATGTGGGACATATAGCCCGGTTACACTAAAAGAACACCTTCTCATATGATTGCGAACTCGAAGGACATAAATATTGAAGTCAAAAAGACGGGGCTGTTC
Organism: Camellia granthamiana; assembly: GCA_036172215.1. Lineage (NCBI taxonomy): Eukaryota > Viridiplantae > Streptophyta > Magnoliopsida > Ericales > Theaceae > Camellia > Camellia granthamiana. The sequence continues at coordinate 88,633,580 of CM069905.1, forward strand.
AAAATTTTGAAGATACATGATGGTTGTAACAAGAGAACGAGGATAATGGGGGCACGCCATGTATCTTGGGAATGACGTCGTGCTAGATTAGTGGAAGAACATGTTGAGCAACTGACAAGGCTTATTGGGGCCGAACAAGCTATGAAACCGAACAACTTTTTAGCTCGGCAGAGTGGGGCGTTCTTAGCTCGGCTGGAGGAAAAATAATTCCAATCATGCTACACAGATGGAATTAAGGGCAATTGAGAGGGTAATTTGTAAACAAATTGGGTCGAGCTAGGAAGAGTCTTCTTTGGGAGTTGGGCCGTGTAATGGGCCGAGATAAGGACTGGTGTAGCTCGATCTTAGGCTAAGAAGACATCTCATATTTCGGGTTTGGGCCGAACTATGGGCCGAGGTAATTATTTATGTAGCACGGTCCTTGATCATCTAAACATCGGGTCGGTCAGAGATGGGCTACCAGTGACCTGACCTAGCTATCCTGGACCGAGGTATCAGTGGAGAGAGAACCGAGCTAAAGGATAGCTCTGCAGGGCGTCATCTCAAAGTCAAGACTGACAGTGGTGATTAAAGTATCACCGAGCTGTGTGAGCACGGTTGACCGCAATGTCAGCCGAGGTAAGGGTTCAGCCATCTCACTTGGCTTTGCAGTGATGAGGGTGTTTTAGGGATAATCATTATCCTTGGGCTTGAGACTCCTAGGAGGACTCTGCTAAGGAAAGTAGAGTCCTACTAGGACAATGCAAAACCATCTCACTTGGTTGGTAGTGAGTAGGAGTGTGACTCCTAGGAGGACTCTGCTAAGGAGAGTAAAGTCCTACTCGGATTGTGCAAACCATCTCACTTGGTTAGTAGTGAGTAGGGTGTGTGATTGCTAGAAGGACTCTTATAAGGAGAGTTGGAATCCTACTAGGATTGTGCCAAGTAAAGTTTATAAAAGCTCATGACCAGACCTATGTACAGGTATCCCAATTCTTACTCTAGAATACACAGAGTTTATTGTCTAGTTGCTGACTTAGGCATCGGAGGGGTTTCCGGCACACACCCGCCGGTTAGCTCAAGTTTGTGTTTTTAGGTGGCAAAGCAACATTGTTTGGAGGAGCGCAAACTTGATCAACAGGATCATACGAGAAGAATTATTTCGTGCTCGTACATGCTATAAATTCAGGATTTAAGATTTGTGAATGTATACTCACATATTTTATCTTTTGTATGGTAAACGAATATAAATGAAAGATCATTATTTCGCATGTTACGTTTTCTTTTAATATTCATGTTGGGTTGTCGTTATTATTTTTGGGGCATGACAATTTTTTACTCAATGTGTTCTAAAAAATGAACGATTTCAATCACCAAAATAGGGCCCAAAATAAGCCTCACAACCCTCTCAACAATGTTTGTTGTGCCCTACAAAGCAGCCACATCCCATTTTTCTTGTATGTTTTTTCGTTGTTGGCTTGTTTGAATAATATTTTCAAATCCTTAAATTAGTGCATTCTTATCTAAATTGATTCTATGTCCCTAAATTAACGTATTCCTATCCAATATCCCAAAAAAAGTTGGATTATCTATTTTTATACTTAATTATATTTATTTATGTATCTAGTGGCAAGTCATTTTGTATCACATAATAAGACTTGATGGGTTATAAAAATTTTCATAGACCTAAATGAAACATAAATTGTCCAAATACAATTTTCTGATAAATGCGGCATATATTCATTCAACGTTCAGCTTTAAAGGCGTAAGAAAATATATCTGATTAACTTTGTTTAATTTTTCTGAAAAATGTTATAAAATTATATTATTTATACAGATTTCAGTTCAAATAATTCGACACTAGTATTTAAAAATTTTATATAATAGTAATGAATTTTTATTTTAAAGTGACTGGAAGAAGATGACCATATAATTTTGTATACAAATTTTGTGTAAAATTATATTTGTATTATTACTCCTCTTATGTTTCTTTGTTATTTTGAACAATATGAGCTTAAGCTAAATAAATAAATAAAAGCATTCACATAGCCATTTAATCCCTATTTTTGTAAATTTTTTTGACATAAAATCAAATTTTATTCATGCACTTTTTCCCCCTTTTACTAGAACGTAATTTTTACAATTATATATATATATTGTTTACAATAGAACGTGTTTTATATATGTTTTTCTAAAATAAAAAGACAAATAAAAAAGAATTAAAAAAAACATAATAATGAGTTTTCAGAGGAATGCTCGAAGAGTAGAGGTAGTCCACGGAATGAGGGCTTATCAAAAATAGTACCAGCTGGTGGTGGATGGATGCAATCACGGAGCCAAAAAATAAGAGGAGTATTTATTAATTATAATTTTTTTTTTTTGATAATCAATAATAAGAAGATAATAATAATTTTGGAATAAATATTAAGTATAAAAAATTAAATAAATTGTTACAAAAATATTTCACATGAAATTTTACAATTAACCTAGAGTAAAATCGAAAAGAAAGTATTGCGTGTAACTAGTGTATCATGGACAATGTAAAAAAATCATATATTTAAGACGTAAAATAAATTATATAATGATAAGATAAACAAATTTTTACAAAATTTGAGTAAAAATTTCATGTAATAGTCATGTCACATCATTATTGACATATAATATTACCAACCAATAGTAAAGAAACATATGAAGGGTGAACTTCGCATGCAAAGATATCAAACACTCTAGTAATTTTCACATATATATAGTGAGATTAATTATATTTGCATATCAATAATGATAGATATTACTTTTATATCGAGATTTTTTCACAAAATTTTCATACAAAAAAATATAATTTGTTATAGTCACTTTATTTTCAATAAAACAATCACTTTTGTTTTCATAAATTTAAAAATACCCTTGATATTTTATTCTAAATATTATTTTTGTTTGAAATTTTATTTATATACATATGTAAAAAATTAAAAATTAAAAAATTCAGGAGAGGCACGTGACCCCTTAGTCCCCATGTGGCTCCACCACTGAGTGGATGGGTGAGGAAATAAAAATTAATTTTCAAAATAATTTAAAGCATAGTTTTGTTTTTTTTTTTTTTTTTTTCCCCCCTTTAAATTTTGTAATTTTTGAAAACTACGTACGTTTTGTTGGAAATGAAAATTCGTTTTGTTTGATAATGTTTACAATGCTCTATTTTCTATTTACAAAAAATAAGAAATAAGTTTCTTGTCTTCTTCTTGTTTCCCTCCTTTCTTTTTTTTCTTTTATATGTAAACAAATGTTTTGCAAGTAAATAAAAATAAAAACAAATAAACATATTTGATTAGTTATAAGTGGTGATGACCATCAATGGAGGATGGTTAAGAGTATTAGTATCAAGCTCTCTACAATAACTTTGAAGATATTGTAGAGAGCAAAAGTCAAGAATATATGCTCCATTAGACTCAACAAACTAATTCTATGGCTAGCTATTATCTATATTTGCTATAGTAACTCAACAACTTTGTTGAGCCACTATTCATTGGCTTTTTTATTTTTTATTATATTTTTTGGAACAAAATTTGGCCAAAATCTTTAAACCGATCGTCCACCTGGATGTCCTCCCAGATATCCTATCGGATGTCCCGTGAGTGTCTGTAGCAGAAGAAGAAAAATGCCCAAAATTAGTCTAACGGATCGACCGGTCAACGGCATTTTTTTTAATACATTTTTTAAGAATTGTTTGGGTGACACCTCATCAATTTAATAAAAAAAGAAAGAATAACAAACACAATAAGAAAATAATATTTCAACAGGATTGAATTAGAATAAAGAGTTTGATACAGTGAGTACTAAAAATATGACAAACTAAAATAGCAAAAATGAATTTTAGGTTATAATTTGGCTTAAAATTTGTTGAGGCTAATGCAGATGCTCTAAATGTGGTGATCGGCGGTCAGGGGCGTAGATAGAGAAGAGCCAGGGGGTCACGTGCCCCCTTGGGTTTTGGGCTTCTTTTTTTGTTTTGTTTTGTTTTGTTTTTTTAAACCAAATATAAAGAAAATATCTTTTAAAAAAATTATAAAAATATTATTTAGAGAGAAATGCCAATAACATTTTTAAAATTATAAGAACAATAATAGTTATTTTGATTAAAAATTAAAAGATTACAATAAGTCATATTATTATCTATGAAAAATATATATATATATATATATTTTATAATGTAATGGTGATATCTATTATTATTGGCATGCAAATATAATTAATCTTACTATGAAGATGTATAATTTATTAGATTGTTAGTTATATTTGACATATGAGATTCATCCTCCATGTGTTTCTCTATTATTGGTTGATGATATTACATGTCAATGATGATGTGGTATTACCATTATATTGAATTTTTAATCAAATTTTGTATAAAAAATTACTTTATCATTATATAATTATTTTAAGACTTATATTCATAACTTTTTTTTTTTTTTTTTTTTGCATTATTCATGATATATTAGTTACAAATAACATCATTTTTTTGATCTTTCTCAAAGTCAATCGTAAACATTTATGTAAAAAAATTTTGTACAAAATTTTAATATTATAATTAATAAGTGTCTCTCTGATTTAATTTTCTAACTCCGCCACTGTCCGCAGTTGAGGTGGTTGAAGGTGGCTATTAGAGTATATTATTAAAGGTTATGGGTGATGACCGTTTGATTACTGAAGTCGATCGGAGAATCATTGAAAAAAGACTAGAGTTGGCTAGATTTTGTCAAAGGGTTACCAGAGTTCTGCCCATTAGCAATGTCGCTGATGGGCAGTGGTCATCAATGGGTTTATGGTCGGCTGTGATGGGGAGAGAGAGAAGATAGTGAAAACTTATTTAAAAAAATAAAAATAGAAACACTTCTTTTTTATTTTCAAAAATTTTGAAATGAATTTTACTTTTATGAAAACTAAGGCTTTGTTTGGATGTGTTTTCAAATTACATTTCTCCCCTATCACTCCCGCTTCACGTTTGGATACGACTTTCAAAATAGAATTTCACCATATCATTCAAAATACAATTCAAAAACCCGTTTGGCAGCTTTGTTCTTCATTTCTCTACTTTCAACGTCTTCAGCCTTCTTCCTCTTCCTTTCTGAAAAGCTTCCATGTTCATCATCTCTGAAAAGGTTCACGTGCACAAAAAAAAAAAAAAAATACACATGAACTGATTTACTCGTCTTTCTCTGTTTCAAAGATCAGGACTGAAGATTCGTCACGGGTAGTGTTCATAGAGAACTCAGACCATTTCATAAATTATGTCTGTGAACCCGTTTCCTACTCATATCATCTTTCACAAATCAAGTGAGTTACAATTTGTGCGTTGTGAAAAATTCATTCTGCGGGCAACCAAACAACGACGACACCGAGATCAAATAAATCACAAATTTATTTGAAATATTTTCTTACAGGTCACTGATTTTCTGAATCATCCCTAATTTCATTCCTAATTTTTTTTGTCTTGGGTCAAATTTATCAAACCTATTGTCGAATCAGATGACTACCAAAGAGTCGCACATTCAGTCACTGTACCCACTCCATTACCGATGATAACTATTGAACTCACACTAATCTGGTGCGTATATCCTTCAATCATTTGTTATGTGCAAATGAGTTCTGAAATGATTTCTAAGAAGTCCAAATGAGTATAGAGATAGTTTCTGATCTATCTGAACTCTTTGAACGGTTGAAGCTGAGCCGGTCGTCCCCTGGGTTATCCGGCAGGTCGTCCCCCGGGTCATCCGACCGGTCGATCGGCCAGTCGACCTCCCTGCTCATCCTTCTCTTCTTCTCTTCTTCTGCTCTTCTTCTTCTTCTTCTTCTTCTTCTTCTTCTTCTTCTTCTTCTTCTGCTTATTTCTTCTTCTCTTCTTCTTCTGCTGTTCTTCTACTTATTTCTTCTTCTGTTTATTTGTGGTTATTTTTTGACTGTATAAACTTGCTTCATAAACTTTTTACAGACAATGTTATGTGATTTTTATTTTGTCTCTGTTTTGGCCTTCAAATCATCTGTCTTTCCTACAGTTCAAATAAACATTGATATTATGTGGTTTTTATTTTGTCTCTGTGTTGCCCTTCAAATCATCTGCTTCTTCTAACATTATTTAACAAGTTGAAGTAAACATTAATGTTATGTGGTTTTATTTTTTTTCTCTGTGTTGCGCTTCAAACCATCTGTTTTTCCTAACATTATTTACCAAGTTCAAATAAATATTAATTTTGCTTCGTACATAAATAATTGTAATTGGTTTTTGCTCTGTTATTTTTTTATATCCACTCCAGAGTAGTTTGCTCTATTATTTTTTTTATATCCACTCCAGAGTAGTTTAAATATAAATTGTATGTTTATATATGAATGGAAACAATTCAGATGACAATCAGGATACAAAAATGTGGACTCCCAAAATTGAAATGAAGTTAATAAACATGTTGACAGAAGAGGTTAAAAAAAATCAAACAACGGGTTGTACTACTGTGTGGACAATTAGGCATTGGAATCATTTTGCTAATCAGTTGCACAATCTGTATGGATTTCGGTATACAGTAAAGCAGGTGCAACAAAAATATCAGCGATTAAAAGCTGATTACCAGACGTTTAAGCGACTGCAGGCACAGACTAGTCTGGGATGGAATCCGATTGTAGGCACTGTTGTTGCACTCAATGAATTTTAGGATAAGGTTTTTCATTAACCTGTACCATTTTCAATTTTTTTTTTGGTAACATTTCATCACACATATAGTATGCTTAATTCAATATTTTCAATTGTTATAGGCTACCAGAAATGTAAAGAAGTTTAGGACAAAAGGATTTGGGTATTTCCAAGAAATTTCGGAAATTGTTGAAAATTGTTGTGGCACAGGGGCCTTATCTCGTGCATCCACACAAGGAGCCCTTGACTCAGATGAAGAAGATGAAATGCTAAATAAATTTTGGAACCCTGAAGTTGGTGGGAGTAATGCTGCTAAAGCCATTTCTGTTGACTTATTCGGCGATGAGTACATGGATCCAGCGAAGGGCAAAAGTCACAAGAGGGGCCCTACAAGCAGCCAGATTGACAGTGGTTGTTCGAAAAAGTCACGGTCAAGTGGGTTCGATGATATGTGCGCAACTTTCACATCCTACGTACAGGGAAAAACAGAACATTCACGTGCACGATCAAATGACACAGATGCTGTAAGTGCAGGTGGTGATGAGTATTTCCTTGATGCATGTCAAGATGCATTGCTAAAGCCTGGGGACATACCACCGGTGCAGTACGTTAGGGCACTGATACTGTATAAGGACAAGGAATGACGAAGGTTTTTTATGCGTACTCCTACCCATATGCGCCTAGCTATGATCCTAGCTTTGCAGTGATGAGTATTTCCTTGATGCATGTGAAGATGCATTGCTAGAGCCTGGGGACATACCACCGGTGCAGTACGTTAGGGCACTGATACTGTATAAGGACAAGGAATGACGAAGGTTTTTTATGCGTACTCCTACCCATATGCGCCTAGCTATGATCCTAGCTTTGCAGTGAAGTGAGAAGTTGTGTTTTGATTGAATTAGCGATTCTCCTTGTCATTCTACAAGATGATTTGATGATTCCTGATTTGTTTTTTATCATTTTTTTTCATCCCATGAGATGCTCTTTTTTTTTCCATCTTCGTATGTTTATTTTTATTGAACTTTTAAGTAGTTTTTGTTTTACATCAATATGTTGTGTTATTACAAGATGACTACATATTAAACAAATTTTCTTCTCGTATATATTTTAATGGATGCTGGTAAATGACTAAAGCCGACTATTCATGTAGCCACTTTTTAATTCAGTTTCACCAATAATGGTAAGCGTTAGCATTAGCATGTTGTGAAACATTATTTTATAATTATGCTTTTACTGTGAGGTAGACGAAACAATATGTCATCCGACACAGAAAACAATGCAATGGAGATCTCATCAGAGGAGGATGAGGTTATTGAAGATTTTATGGATTTTTTGATGATTGCTTTCGTGCATGACCATATCAACGCGTCAAGTAGTCGCCAACCGCAACGAACTTGTTCATTCAAAGGTGATGATTACATCTTCACCTTGTTAAATGGCCATCTAGAAACAATGATGGACATTACGTGAATGGATGCACAAACATTCATTTTATTGAAAGACGCCTTACTCCAAAATGGTTTTATCGATACTGAACATATGCATATCAGTGTCGAGGAATCGCTTGGAATTTTTTTATATACTTTTGCACAAAATGATCGCTATTGACTACTGGCAGATAGATTTCAACACTCCACGGAAACAATTTGTCGGCATATCAAAATTGTTATGCGGGCATTGTGTAAGCTTGCATCAACGGTTATCAAACCACGTAACCAAGACGAGATATCGGCAAAAATTTTAAATGACAAGAGGTTTTTTCCCTGGTTCAATGTATGAATTTAATGATTGTCCTGTAAGTTTTTAATTATAATAAGAGACGATATATTTTTTTTCTCTTGTTATAAAAGTAATATCCAAGTTTGTTTCGGTTTTAATGTCAAACAAATATCTTTCAATTAGGATTGTATCGGTGCTATCGATGGCACATTGATGGATGCATGGGTCCCTGCTTCAAGACAAAATACATTCCGCGGTCACAAATATACGGTATCGCAAAATGTACTTGCAGCTTGCGACTTCGACATGTTGTTCACATTTATTAATCCTGGATGGGAAGGTAGAGCTCACAACAATGTTATTTTAGTTGACTCTATTACAAGAGCTGATCTACAGTTCCTACACCCACCCAATGGTGAGTGTCACGAAATAACATACGGTACACTTTTTGAAATTATTTTTTTGTACATCTGCTTGACAGAACAGTGCATTCATTATTTACATGTAGGCAAGTATTATTTAGTGGATGCTGGTTTCACGAATATGCCTGGATTTCTTGCCCCATTTCATTCCCAACGCTATCACTTGCAAGAGTTTCATAGCCGTCATTATTCAGGACCCAAGGAATTGTTTAACCATCGACATTCGTTATTACGCAATGTCATAGAAAGAACATTTGATACTCTGAAGAAGCGATTCCTAATATTGTGGTCTATGCCAAATTACAAGTCTACAAGACAAGGCCCTCTCATGATTGCATGTTGTGTACTGCACAATTGGATCCGTTTGCATGCAGATATGAACCCATTCTTTATGGAAGCTGATAATGAAATAGCGGCAGAAGCGGAAGCAGACGGGTTTGTTGGAGACGAAGCTAACTATATTGACATGTCACAACATGGGTTAACGTACCAATATAACTTTAGGGATGCAATTGCTACTGCTATGTGGCAAAATCATGTTGGCCATGGATAGATTTGTGATGTGAACAAGGCAAATGAATATCGTAGTGACTAATGGTTTTAAACGTATAATTGTTTTACTAGTTTCAATCATTATGACACATTTATTACATAACTTCGCCCACTTTACGTAACTGTGAATTTAATGACTTTTTTCCTCTTTCTGTAGGATAACTAACAATGAGGACAACGATTGGGCTAAATGGCAATTAAAGGAAAGAGAACACAAAGATCATCACATGGTCAATCAACAAAATGTTATTACGTGAATGAAGACACTTAAATATGTTATTGAAGCAATGTATAATATGCAGGGTCAAACACTTTATTGAATTTGATGGTTGAATGATGCATGAAAAAATTGTAGTTTATGATATTCATTCAGTTTATGATGTTCATTAACTTTTTATTAAAAAAAAATGTTGGCCATGGATAGATTTGTTATTAATTTTAATTTTTTTATTACTTTGTAGATGACATTTTTTTATTAAATTTTTTTTTTTCATTTTATTGAAAATTTGGCTTTCTTATTAATTTTAATTTCTTTTTATTATTATTTTTTTTTGTTCATGTTATTAACATAATGGTTTTGTTATTAATTTTTATACCAAACAAGTTTTGATTAATTTTTTACCCCTTTTTATTAAGGAAAATGTATAATTATTAATTTTTAATGTTTTTTTAATTCATTTTAGCTGAATTTTTTTTCTTAATTTGTTTTTTTCATTTTATTAAAATAATGGTTTTGTTATTAATTTTAATTTTTTTTTAATTTGTAGACGACATTTTTTTATTAATTTATTTTTTTCATTTTAAAACAATTTTAAGGCTTTATTATTAATTTTAATTTCTTTTAATTAATTATTTTTTTTGTTCATGTTATTAACATAATGGTTTTGTTATTTTGAGATATTATACCAAATAAGAAAACATTAATTTTTTTTTTCTTTTTTATTAAAAAAAATGTATAATTATTAATTTTTAACTTTTTTTATTTCATTTGAGCCAATTTTTTTAATTTTTTTTTCATTTTATTAAAATAATGGTTTTGTTATTAATTTTAATTTTTTTATTAATTTATTTTTTTCACTTTAAAACAATTTTAAGGCTTTGTTATTAATTTTAATTTCTTTTTGTTATTAATTATTTTTTTTTGTTCATGTTATTAACATAATGGTTATGTTATTTTGAGATATTATACCAAATAAGTAAACATTAATTTTTTTTCCTTTTTATTAAAAAAAATGTATAACTATTAATTTTTAACTTTTTTTTTATATTTCATTTGAGCCGATTTTTTAAAATTTTTTTTTCATTTTATTAAAATAATGGTTTTGTTATTAATTTTAATTTTTTTATTAATTCGTAGACATTTTTAATTTTAATTTTAATTTTAATTTTTTCATTTGATTGAAATGAAGGCTTTGTTATTAATTTTAATTTATTTTTATTAATTTTTGAACGAATTTTTTTTTTAGTTTCATAATATAACTCACAAATTGTTATAACATTGTCACTGGTTAATTTTACAGTGTAAAAAAAAAAAATTTACTATTTATTACGTCAACACAAAATATTACAACAAAACAAAATAATCACAACAAAATGAGAAAACCAAAATAACCACAGTAAAATAAGAAAACAAAATGTAACCATAGCATGTGTGAACCATTTAAACGCTCATCGAAACAAGTTAAGCATCATTGTCAGGTGGTGGTGGAGGTGGAGGGAAGTAGTGATGGTACACTTGTGTGGCTCGATGGTCAATTTGATCAATGCGGTTCCTTGTCACTTCATCACGTCTCCCTGAGTCTATACGAAACTCACCAAATTGTTGAATTAGTGAGTTCTGAGCGACGGCAAATTCATCGAACCGAGTACCAAATGTATTGACCTGATTAGCTATTTGTTTTTCCCATTGTAGGCGTTGATTGTGCCGTTCTTGTTCCAACGCTAAATAATCAGTCCAGTATTGGGATTGTTCATTTGGTGGCATGGCATTATCATTGGGTTCTTCCATATCAGGTATTGGTTCATTTTCAAAATTAATAGAGCCCAGTAAATTTTCAGCACCACTAGCTTGGGTCAATGTGTACTAAAAAATTGGTGAAGTGATTCTCACATCTACTTCACCTTCAAGGTTGACATGATGCGCTTTGAAAATTTTGATTAACAAAGCTCCAAAAGGTAGTGACCAACCATTGAGAGTACCAAGATTTGCAACCATCATTTCTTTCAGTAATATGTAGCATAAATCTAATGTTTGTCCAATTTCAAAACAATATGACAAATAAACATTAAAACATGGAACAACATCAAAATATCCTTTTTTGGGAGTAACATTTTCAACTATCCATCGATGAAGAATACGAAGGTGGGGTTTTAAATGTCTTACTTGTAAATTAGTGCCGGTAAATCGGTTCTCACAAATTGTGGTATAAACCTCAGTTAGATCACCAACAATGTTAGCTAACTGAGCCTCAGTTTGAAAATAGCATTGCAAATCTCCTGTTTCAACTCCAATAATTTGTGCAAAAGTGCGGGGGTTGAGTGTGATTACTTTCCCCTTCACATAAGAGGTCAAAAAAGAGTGTGCTTACTTTTCCCTTCACATAAGAGGTCAGACTGCACTGTTCCACTCGTCCCTCAGTCGATCTCAAGTGAAGGTAAAATAAATATACAAGACAGGGATATACCTTATGTGGTAAATTAGTTAAAGGTAACCATCCCATCGTATCCAGTCTACCAAGCAACAGTGGATCATATTGAGAAGGTAGATTTACCTTTCTCCCTGTAACAATTGGTCGATTAGCAAAATTTGAATAAGCTTGTTCGTGATTATATGTGAGAAAATCAACAGTTGGATAGCGATGATGTTGTTGCTGTGGCTGACGTTGTACAGGGTTAGAGGTTTCGTCACGTTCGGGTCTCGCTCTTTTCGTTCTCGGCATGATGACTGCAAAAGTTAAGAAAAATGTATGATGTTGGTGTGAAGAAAAAAGGAACAGAAAGGCAAACTGAGCCTCTGCTAAAAACAACCAACAGATAGCGAAACTGAGCACGAAAAGCAAATTGGGCTGAAACCGGATGATCGGCGGGATGACCGGCCGGTTGTCCCGTATGATGGATTCTTCGCCTTCCTGCAACTCAGCTCTTAAGCTATTAAGAATATGAACTGTGGTTCAAACTAACCTCTTCTCTTTTCCTTCACACGGATATCTACACTGAATGTAGTCAATATTGTAGGGTGAAGAGGTTGCTGAAGTTGTTGGAATGAGATGGTGAAGATGGTGTGGTTAAACGAATGCAAAGATACTAACTTATATGAAGTCTCAGGTCCAGAAGGGTTTTTTTTTTTTTTTTCTTCTTCTTATTTACTTTTCATTTCTTTAGTATACTGATCATTTTTTTTTCTTACTTATGTTTAATTTCTTCCGTATACTGATTACTGACTATATGTGCTCGTTCTTGGCTTCTTTTTTCTTTTCCTTTATCGAACAGTGATGAACTGACACCCGCATAGGAGTGGGTGGGTCTATTGGATGAGCGAAATTACTCTATTACCCTTTTCATTTTATTCTTACACAACAACCTGCCATTCTATGAAAGAGGGGCGAATTGGTCATTTTATAGACAAATATCACTCTAGCCCCCAATTATATGAGCTTCATAGGTGAGTGAGAGTTAGGTGACAATAATGAACCTACAAAACCTACAAAAAGATACAATTTTTTTTATTAAATTAATAAAATTTAATAAATGAAAAAATGTTGATAATGTTTGGTAACGTTTACGTTTTGGTTTGTATTTAAAAATATTGAACACACTAATTTTTGTTAATTTTTATCAATATGTAATCTCCAAACTTGTTGACTTTTTCAAAATTTTTGAAAAATATTAAAAACGTATTGCACAAAATGTTTGTACAGGCTTAAAAAATGAATTGAAAAAAAAATTAATTGACATAGAAGTTATTTGAAAAAAAAAATTATTTGAAAATAAAAATTATTCAAAAAAATTACTTAAAAACAATTAATTGAAAAAAAAATCATTTTTTATTTGAATATTTTAAAAATAGTTTGGTTATGACTGTTGATAAAAAATACAAATATCGATATATGAGTTGTGTGTTTGATTATCAATTATAGGTTGAATTAAGTTTTGAAAACTATTTTAAAAACTCATCACCAAACAAATTTTCTTATTTCACATGTCACATCAAACTTTCAAAACTCAATTCCACATACAATTCAAAACTCAATTCAACACTCTATTCAAAAACCATAACGAAACAAATTTTCTACACTTAAATCATAATTCTATAACTCACAAACTCAAAATACAACTCATACTCCCTGTGAGGAGGTAGGCTAATTAGTGAAGGAAAGATGACCCAAGAAGGATATGAGCTAGGTTGGTAGCATGGTATTATATGTATATTTATCATGTACATGTAGAAGCGGAATAGTTATGTACCTTTTGCTTAATGAGATATGACAATTGTAATACATTCCTAGTTTCTTAAATTTTTGGGTAAATCACACCTATCTGTTTGGAGATAATTATATTGACATCTTTTTAGTAATGTTAGAACATCTCCATTTTAGCATCAGATGTTTCATCAAACGCCTCATTTTCATGCTCCAACCCTTTCACCAGATTCATATCAAATAGATGGAATCCAAGACTTTCATCGAATGAATGGAGCTTTTCATCTTTTATCAAATTAAAATTATTATCGTTAGGCCACACATTTTGTACAAAAGTGTATAAAAAAATTCCAAGCGATTCCTCGACACTGATATGCATATGTTCAGTATCGATAAAGCCATTTTGGAGTAAGGTGTCTTTCAATAAAATAAATTTTTGTGCATCCATTCGCATAATGTCCATCATTGTTTCTGGATGGCTATTTAATAAGCTAAAGATGTAATAATCAACTTTGAATGGACAAGTTCACTGTGGTCGGCGACTACTTGACGCGTTGATATGGTCATGCATGAAAGCAATCATCAAAAAATTCATAAAATTTTCAATAACCTCATCCTCCTCTGATGAGATCTCCATTGCATTGTTTTCTGTGTCAGATGACATATTGTTTAGTTTACATCACAGTAAAAGCATAATTATAAAATAATGTTTGACAACATGCTAACGCTTACCATTATTGGTGAAACTGAATTAAAAAGTGGCTACATGAATAGTCGACCTTAGTTATTTACCAGCATCCACTAAAATATATACGAGAAGAAAATTTGTTTAATATGTAGTCATCTTGTAATAACACAACATATTGATGTAAAATAGAAACTACTTAAAAGTTCAATAAAAATAAACATACAAAGATGGAAAAAAAAGAGCATCTCATGGGATAAAAAAAATGATAAAAAACAAATCAAGAATCATCAAATCATCTTGCAGAACGATATGGAGAATTGCTAACTCAATCAAAACACAACTTCTCACTTCACTGCAAAGCTAGGATCATAGCTAGGCGCATATGGATAGGAGTACGCATAAAAAACCTTCGCCCTTCCTTGTCTTTAAATAGTGTCAGTGCGCTAACGTACTGTACCGGTGGTATGTCCTCAAGCTCTAGCAATGCATTTTAACATGCATTAAGGAAATACTCATCACCACCTGCACTTACAGCCGCTGTGTCATTTGATCATGCACGTGCATGTTCTGTTTTTGCTTGTACATAGGATGTGAAAGTTGCGCACACATCATCGAACCCACTTGACTGTGACTTTTTCGAATGACCACTGTTAGTCTGGCTGCTTGTAGGGCCCCTCTTATGACTTTTGCCCTTCGCTGGATCCATGTACTCGAATAAGTCAACAGGAATGGCTTCAGCAACATTACTCCCACCAACTTCAAGGTTCCAAAATTTATTTAGCATTTCATCTTCTTCATTTGAGTCAAGGGCTCCTTGTGTGGATGCACGAGACAAGGCCCCTATGGCACACCAATTTTCAACAATTTCTGCCATTTCTTAGAAATACTCAAATCCTTTTGTCTTAAACTTCTTTACATTTCTGGTAGCCTACAACAATTGAAAATATTGAATTAAGCATACTGTATGTGTAATGAAGTGTTACAAAAAAAAATTGAAAATGGTACAGGTTAATGAAAAATCTTATCCCAAAATTCATCGGGTGCAACAACAGTGCCTACAATGGGATCACATCCTAGACCAGTCTGTGCTTGCAGTCGCTTAAACGTTTGGTAATCAGCTTTCAATCGTTGATATTTTTGTTACACCTGCTTTGCTATATACCGAAACCCATACAGATTGTGCAATTGATTTGCAAAATGATTCCAATGCCTAATTGTCTACACAGTAGTACGGCCCGTTGTTTGATTTTTTTTAACCTCTGCTCTCAACATGTTTATTCAATTCTGGGAATCCACATTTTTGTATCCTAATTGTCATCTGAATTGGTTCTATCCATCTGTAAACATACAATTTATATTTAAACTACTTTGGAGTGGATATAAAAAAATAACAGAGTAAACTACTTTGGAGTGGATATAAAAAAATAACAGAGCAAAAATCAATTACAATTATTTATGCACGAAGCAAAATTAATATTTATTTGAACTTGGTAAATAATGTTAGGAAAAGCAGATGGTTTGAAGGGCAACACAGAGAAAAAAATAAAATCACATAACACTAATGTTTACTTCAACTTGTTAAATAATGTTAGGAGAAGCAGATGATTTGAAGGGCAACACAGAGACAAAATAAAAATCGCATAACATCAATGTTTATTTGAACTGTAGGAAAGACAGATGATTTGAAGGCCAAAACAGAGACAAAATAAAAATCACATAACATTGTCTGTAAAAAGTTTGTGAAGCAAGTTTATATAGTAAAAACATAACCACAAATAAGCAGAAAAAGAAGGCCACACGAAGAAATAAGCAGAAGAAGAAGAAGAAGAAGAAGAAGAAGAAGAAGAAGAGCAGAAGAAGAGAAGAAGAGAATGATGAGTAGGGAGGTCGACCGACCGGTCGATCGGCCGGATGACCCGGGGGACGATCGGCTCAGCTTCAACCATTCAAAGAGTTCAGACAGATCAGAAACTATATCTATACTCATTTGGACTTCTCAAAAATCATTTCAGAACTCATTTGCACATAACAGATGATTGAAGGATATACGTACCAGATTAGTGGGAGTTGAATAGTTATCATCGGTGATGGAGTGGGTACAGTGATTAAATGTGCGTCTCTTTGGTAGTCGTCTGATTCGACAATAGGTTTGATAAATTTGACCTGAGACAAAAAAAATTGGAAATAAAATTAGGGATGATTCAGAAAATCAGTGACCTGTAAGAAAATATTTGAAATAAAATTTTGATTTATTTAACCTCAGTGTCGTCGTTGTTTGGTTGCCCGTAGAATGAATCTTCCACAATGCACAAATTGTAACTCACTTGATTTGTGGGAGATGGTATGAGTAGGGAGTGAGTTCACAGACATAATTTATAAAATGGTCTGAGTTCTCTATGAACACTACTCATGACGAATCTTCAGTGCTGATCTTTGAAACAGAGAAAGACGAGTAGATCAGTTCACCTGTATATTTTTTTTGTATGTGAACCTTTTCAGAGATGATGAACATGCAAGCTTTTTAGAAAGGAAGAGGAAGAAGGCTGAAGACGTTGAAAGTGTAGAAATGAAGAACAAAACTGCCAAACAGGTTTTCGAATTGTATTTTAAATGATATGGTAAAATTTTATTTTAAAAGTCGTATCCAAATGTAAAATGAGAGTGATAAGATAAAAATGTAATTTGAAAACACATCTAAATAGAACGTATAACTCTTGTGTCATTAAAATATCAACAGCGATTCGTAGCTCGAAAGTTGCACGGCTCGAATGGCTCAAAAATGCAAAATGACGTCGTTTTGCAATTTTTTTTTTTCTTCTTCTCCTTTCCGTCTTCGTCTTCCTTTTCCGGCTTCATCTCTGTTATCTCTCTCTGCTTATCTTCTTCTACTTCTTTTGTTGTTTTCTGAAGTTAAATCTTTATTTGGGTTTTAATATTTAATAAATTTATTTCTTATTCCTCAAGATGTTTCGATTCAAACTTGGTTGAGATACCTGTGGAGGTGGAGACTCCGGACCATCATTATTATCATGTATGGATCTCATATACTTCTGCACATCTTTCTGCCTCTGGCCAAAACCTCCTTCATCTTCTTCTTCCTCTACTTTCTTTCCCTAAAAACTACCAAACCCATCACAATATTGAAGCAAACCCACTTTCTCTCTCTAAAAACTATGAAACCCATCACAAAACTAAAATCAAAATCAAAATCAAAATCAAACTCACCCATCCACCGATCAAACACAAAAATCAAACCCACCCACCGAGAGAGAGAGAGAGAGAGAGAGAGAGAGATCTTCCCAACAATGGCTTCCATTTTAGCCTCTTAAGACCCCAGGTATAATTTTAGCTTCGGACGAGAGAATGGTTGATTTTTTGGGAAGTAGGTTGATTTTTAGCAGGTTGAAAGAAGATAGAAGAGAATCAACCTACTTTTTAGCTTCGGATTTTTAGCAGGTTGAAAGAAGAGAGAAGAGACTACAATGACAGCAGATGAGAGAATGATTTTTAGCTTCGAATAGAGGTAGTTGTTAGAGAAGAGAGAAGAGAAGATGGGCTCGTTTGGTTTGTGTTTGGGAAAAAAATTTCAGAAATTTTTTTCAGAAACAAGTTTCAGAAATTTTCTCTACCAAACAAATTTTCCCAAAAAAATTTCCCAAAACATACAAACCAAACAACTTTTCCAAACAAACCTCTCTCACACACACATCAAATCAATCACTTTTTCCAAAACTCTCTCTCAAAACAATTTTCCAAAACAAATTTCCTAAAAAACCAAACCAAACATGTTTTCGTACTTTTTTTTTTCAGAAACATGTTTCTGAAACACAAACCAAACAAGCCCGATATGTTTTTCGGGCCACTCTCGAACTAAATAATTTCGAGCTACGAGTCTTTTTCCTTATAATATATAATATCTAAGCTTTTTTTTTATTTTTTATATTTAATGTAGAAAAGAGACTGTAGGGGCTAGGGGAGGAACCGTTGCCATGTTGACAATAGTGGAGGCTTTTATGTAGGTGGGTCCCCCACCAATGCATGATGGGTCGCCCAATTTGGACGGCTTCTGTGAGTGTGAGAGGAGAGAAGGTCTGGTCTGGTTTGGCACCCCAAGACATCCTGCAACGGACAAGTCCACCCGGTAGTACAAACCCATATACAGACAGGGACTGGAATAGATAGATGTCAAATGTGGTTTGAGTTTTCTGAATTAAATTTTTTAAAAATTGAATTTTTTAGTTTTTGTATTTTTTTATTTTTTGTAAATATTTTTAAAATTTTAAATATATTTTTTATTTTTTTAGATGCACCTTACTTAGATGTATCTATAAAGTAAAAAATTTGTGAAAAAATATTTTAAAAAATTAATAAATAGATAAAAATACGAAATATGTATTGAATTGTTGTATTTTTTTTTATATTTTTGATATTTAGTGAATTTTTAAAATATTTTTTTATAATTTTTTTGCTTTTTAGGTGTATTTATGTTAGATGTGTTTAAAAAGTAAAAAAATTACTTAAAATATTAAAAAAATTCAGTAAAAATAAAAAAATACAAAAAATAAGAGAGTAGAATTTTCTGAAAAGTATTTTTTGAAAAATAGAAACAAGCAAGGTGACTAGTAGTACTATTATATTATTACTATTTTTTTTTTTTTTTGTCAAAGGTTAGGGATTAGTAACTATATTTAGAAGGAATAATCGCATTCTGTATAACAGTTGACACTTTTAAATACACTTTCAATAATGTGAAAGGAAAAAATTAATATATGTTACTTTATAATTTGGACAAATTACCAACACTTTTCTCAAAGTTTGAATAAAACATGGATTTTTCTGAGGTTTGAAAAATTATAAATTACTTCTTGAGATTTAAGAGTGATTTGAGATATTCTAAATAAATATACTTTTTGATTTTTTATAAAATATAGGTTGGATATGGATTGGGTTTAAAGTGATGTTGTAGAGAGATAATGGGTTCGTTTGGTTTGTGTTTCTGAAAAAAATTTCGGAAATTTTCTCTACAAATAAGTTTTCAAAAGTAATCAAACCAAACAAATTTTCCCAAAAAATTTTCCCAAAACACACAAACCAAACAAGTTTTCCAAACAAATCTCTCTCACACACACATCAAATCAATCACTTTTTCCAAAACTCTCTCTCAAAACAATTTTCCAAAACAAATTTCCCAAAAAACCAAACCAAACATGTTTTCGTACTTTTTATCTCTAAAACACATCTCTCAAACACAAACCAAACATACCCAATGTGACTTAAATAAGATAATGTGATTTAAATAAGATAGTGGGTTCGTTTGGTTTGTGTTTCTGAAAAAAATTTCGGAAATTTTCTCTACAAATAAGTTTTCAAAAGTAATCAAACCAAACAAATTTTCCCAAAAAAATTTCCCAAAACACACAAACCAAACAAGTTTTCCAAACAAATCTCTCTCACACACACATCAAATCAATCACTTTTTCCAAAACTCTCTCTCAAAACAATTTTCCAAAACAAATTTCCCAAAAAACCAAACCAAACATGTTTTCGTACTTTTTATCTCTAAAACACATCTCTCAAACACAAACCAAACATACCCAGTGACTTTTTAACTTTTTTAGTATATGTCAAACAAGACCTTATATTTGCATAACAAATGAGGTGATAATTTATTATGTAAAGATAAATATCAAAGAACAATTTATTATGTAAATATAAATTTTAAAGAGCGGAATATAATTTTTTAAACCTTAAAAAAATTCGTATTTTATTCAAATCTCAAAAGGGTATTGATGATTTGCCCCTATATTTTTTATATTATTATAAATGAAATTGTAAAGTTTTTATTAGGTTTTAAAATATTTTTCTTACTATTATTATTGATAGATGTGGACAGAGAGAGAAAGAGTGCGCATGTGTAGAGAGAGAGAGAGAGAGAGAGAGAGAGACGGAGAGAGAGGGGTTTAAACGGAGGGGGCATCAACAAGGGGGTGGTATGACTGGGTGAGGTATAAAAGCCGAGAATCTCCCCACCCTCCTCTTTCTCTTTATATTGTTTACAAAGAGTCTCCTCTTTTTGGGATTCAGAGAAATCATTCAATTCAATGTCTCATTTCTCCTTCTATCTCTATCCTTTCATTTAAGTAGGATGCTGCTGACCATCTACTTTGGTTTTCAAATTTCAACTTAAAGTCTCTCTCTCTCTCTCTCTCTCTCTGTTTTCTTGTTGGGTGTTCTTTTGATTGTCTAAGCTCTCTTGGCCAAGATGGGTGGTGATAAGGCAATCAGTCTCGAAGAGATCAAAAACGAGACTGTTGATCTGGTAATTTCTACTCTCCTTAATCATCTTCTCTCTCTCTCTCTCCTTTTTTTTTTTTTTTTTTTTTGTTGCGCTTCATTTGTATGGAACCTCTGATTTGATTTCTCTTGTCATTTTCCCGGAAAATGTAACTCTGAGAAATCAGATCTATGAGGAGTATTATATTATATATTGTTATGAGTTTAAAGGTCACTTTTTCTTTTTGTATCTCTGCTCTCTGCTCTCTGTCCTTTCGGTTTTTCCTTTGTTTGACCTGTTTGTCGGTGTGTTTGTTCAGTAGTTATGATTGTTGAGAAATTTATCTTTGTTTTCATTTTCTGGATGATGGGTATCAAAACTTTTTTTCATTCTATACACACATCTATACTTTTATGTATATATATATGTATGGAGTAAGTTCAGATGTAAACAGAATTGCCTACTTTTTAGCCCAGGATGAAATAATTAAAAAAATCAAAAAAATCTTTCACAAATTAAACTTTTTAATTCAAATTAAAATAATAAAAATAATTAAAAAATTAAAAAGTCAACCCACTCCTCCGAGGAGGCTTCACCACTTGGGGTTGAAAAAGGTCGTATAGGATATTGTGATCATCACTATTTCAGTTGGCGTGGATTACAAAACTCTTTTCATGCGTGTTTTCATTTATTTTTTCAACTAATTTCAGCTTACATGATTTTAATTTTTTAAATTTATTTTTTTTTACAAAATGAGTTATTTTATTTTATTTTTAAATTTTGAGTGAATATTTTTAAAATTTTAAGAAATATTTTTACTTTTTTTAAATATGTCAAATAGTAAAATATTTATAAAAAATATTTTAAAAAATTAAAAATACATTAAATACGAAAAATGTACTAAATTTTTGTATTATGTTTATATTTTTGATATTTAGTGAATTTTTTAAATTTTTTTTTCATAGTTATTATTTTTAAATGTATTTATGTTATGTGTGTCTAAAAATTTAAAAAAATTACTTAAAATATTTAAAAAATTCAGTAAAAATAAAAAAAATCAGAAAATGAAAATAAATTTTTAAAAAAAAAATAAATTCTGAAAATGAACCAAACAAAGTGAATAATAGTTGATTCTCACATCATATCTATCCTGACTCTCTCTCTCTCTTATATAATGTTTTTTTTAGTCTTCTTTCAAAAAAAAAAAAAAAAAAAAAAAAATCATAACAAAATGATACTGACCTTTGATCACTTTTTTCGAAAACTCTCTGCCTCTCTCTCCTCATATACATGTATATATATATACATCTATACTATATATTAAGCAAAAGGGCCTTTTAAATCTCAAGGCTTGTGGAAGCTCCAACATGCCAATCCTAATTTCCTAATTTTTTATTTTTTTTAAAAAAAAAATTGACTTGGTGATTGGTTCAAAGATTTAATAATTACACTATTGAATAACGCAATAAATGAAATCTTAATTTCCTTACTTTTTACATCCCCAAGAGACCCATGTAATTATTGTGTAAATGGCGCTTAATTTTTTTCCCTCTTAATTTTTTTGTTTTGTTTTTTGAAAAAACAAATAAATAAACACTTATTAAATTTTTTCAAATTCCTCGGTCAAACCCCATGTATTTAATTTATATATTAAAAAAAATTAAAACAAATATAAATATCTATAATTATCCCGTGCATAGCACGGGTGATAGGCTAGTATTATAAAATTGTATTGACATGATTCACATATCTATATATACGGAGAAACTTATCTTTTTTTCCCTTTTTTTTTTTTTTATATATATAAATTTTTTTGTTTAGCACATGAAAAACGTAACCCCACTGTTTTCTATGAGCTATTTCGAGAAGATGGTTATAATTAATTTTTTTTGTGAGAGAGGAAGTTGGTTATAATCTGGGAAGTGGATTATATCTCACTTTTCAAAATAGGCCTATAGTTATAATGGCTGGAAAATTCTGTAATGATAGACATTCCCACAAAACACAACTCTCACGACCTCCAATCAATTATTATTTGTTATATCTTTTTATATTTTTTAATTATGTAATTAATCATTATTTATTATGTCTTTTTATATTTTTTAATCATGTAACATAATATTTTACTTAGTCATTTTTTTCAGTGTAATAAATAATGAAATTATAATACCATGAAATATTAGGTGTGAATATTTCGAAACTCCTCAATAATCACTTCATAATGGCTATGTTTCAACCATGTTGACCGTATCCTATGAAAATGGAAAATCAGAAATTTATTCTATTTTAATTTTTAATTTTTAATTTTTTTTTTTGCTATTTTGGATTTAGATCACAAAAGGAGGTTTTGCTTGAAGCATCTTTACAGATTGCTGTGCACATAAGCAACCATTTATTCCAGATCTATATACACGTGTATGTTTGGCTTCATTGAGAAGTGGGTAAAAAATTATTTTTTAATCTATTTTAAATCATATTATTTTTTTTTTATATTTTTTTTTACTAAAATGTTAATTTTTAATTATCTTTTCAAAACACCCTTTGATATATTTCTATTTCGGTGATACTAAATACATTAATTAGTATACCAACTAGTGTATCAATACTAGTTATGACATTTTTATTGACCCCATTCATTAATCACATTACAAATTCAAAAAGTTTTTTAAATTATGCCACATCATCAATAGGTACACTAATTAATACATCAATTAGTACATATAGCATTATTCATTTCTATTTAGATATTAATTTTGAATGCAATTAATATGTTACTAATGCATTGTTGTATTATAGGGTGTTTAAAATTAATATTCAAATCTAATTAATATTTGAATACCAGCTAGATTGCAAATTAGCCCTCTTAAGTGTGAACTTTATTGTACTTAATAATTATTTGGAGATTACCTATAAAGTGAGATCTACATGAATATCAAAATGATAATTACTAAAACAGTTCTTATTATTGTGGGGTGTTTTAAAAAGTTGGTAGAATGTTGACTTTTTGATTTTTTTGATGATTTTTTTGTGATTTTTTTGGGAGAATTAGTAAAAGGCTAAAAAGTTAATTTTTTACCAAGTTTTCAAATTGTCCCTGTTAGTTATAAAAACATTTTAAAATATATAAAAAGAGTACTGAGGCCTCGTTTCGGAACCCTCTCTTTTAGCCAAAAAGTTAAAAAGTTACTAAATTAGCTAAAAAGCCAACAACTCATACCAAAAAGTCAAATATTCTCTTTTCTTTCTACTTTTTGCACATCTTTTCGTAAAAAATCAAAAAGTCATCCCAAACATACTAGTTTTTTTTAATTCATATTTTAGTCAAATAGTCAAAAAGTTACTAAATTAGTCTGTTTCCAAATGGGGCCTCACCCTCCGTTTGGGAAGTGGGTTGGCTTTTTGACTTTTTGACTTTTTTGATTATTTTAGTTTGGGCTAAAAAGTTTGATTTGGAAAGAACTTTTTGACTTTTTTGACTTTTTTTGTGAGAGAATAGTATAATGATTATGGGTTGAATGTGATATTTTGTTTGTTGTGATTAAAATAATCTATTTTATTTTTTGTGATTAAATTAACCCCAAATCTCCTTATCAAAAGGAGCTTGAAATGTTTTGACAATTTTTTTATGAGTAAAAGTAAAAATCATCAATATTAGCCTAACTTTTTTCGGATCGGTAAATTCTAAAAATTTTGGTACTTTTCCGTGGTACCTATAGCTTTTCTGGTGTTCAGACAAAAAATGCAGTTTTTTTGATGGGTTTAAAATATATGATTATTTCCTTTTTCTTTTGGAGTCATTTCGTTCTTTCTTGTAGGGTCTGATTAACCAGTGTTCTAAGACATAAACAAAAGATAACATATTAAGAATACAAAATATTTTTTTTATTAAATTTAATATATTTTTATTGAAATTAATATATTTTTTTTGATAATTGTATATATTTTAAAGATATTTTATATATACTTTTTAATATTAAATAATACATATAAAGCACTTAGATCATCTCTAATGGTTATTCAAATTAAAATTTGATGAAAATTAAGTCCTTTTGCTGCTCTAATTGTTTCATTAAATAAATATTAAATTGAAAATTTTACTTTTCTATCATCAAATTAAGGATCAATGAGCTTTTCATTAAATCACTATTCATTACTGTTGTCGGACGTCCCCCTCCCAGATCCCTTTGAATGACCATCTCAAGATAAAAATTTGTGAAAAAATTATACTGGCCGATCGATCTCCTCAAGGGAAAAAAAAAAAAAATTTACACTGGCCGGTCGACTGGTGTTCTGATGAATTTTTAAAATTTTCCGTTAGAACACTTAATATTAAAAAAAGTTTTTACTTAAATTTTTATTCAAATTTAATAAAAAAATTGATTTACCATCGAAGATGCTCTCTTAAACATTTGACTTTTTTTAATTAACTGCTCTGACTACGGACTATAACTGACTATGGCTTTTTTTTGACAAGTGAGTAAAAAATTATTTTTTGATTTTTAATCAATTTTAAATCATATTATTTTTTTAATTTTTTACATATTTTTTTAAAAAAAATTAAAAAAATCAAAAAATTAACTTTTAACTAGCTGTATAAAAGAAGCCTATATATGGATTCGTTTGGAAAGTGGATTGATTTTTTGATTTTTTAATTATTTTAGTCTAAAATTAAAAAGTCTCATTTAGGAAGAATTTGTTATTTTGTGAAAGAAAAAAATATAATTATTATAAATTAAATGTAATATTTTATGTTATTAAATTAAAAAAATTATTTTATCTTTATGTAACTAAAATAATCTCAAACCGACCCATCTTTTCAAACAGGGGCTGTATATTTCTTGTATTTCTCGATACTTTTTGGTTTCTCACAGACGTTGGACCCCCATGGTTTATGTAAATTCACAAAGATGCCCCTCTTTGGGGGAATCAATCTGTCATGAAAAGCGTGACGTGCACGCGTCGATATGCCTCGGGGGCCTACCCATCACGTAAACTGCACTTTCTTATCGCCATTGTTACTTTATGAACCCCCCATTGGGATTGGCTAGCAATTAATACCCCACTATTTAAATTATATTTGATTAGATGATTTAAGAAAATATTTAAAAATATATATATAAATAAAATATATTTATATTTAAATAATGTTATATACTTCTTCTATCTCAAAATAATGATCTCTTTTGGGAAATTAAATTTTTTTAGTAGTATAATTATTGTTTTTGAAAAAAAGTTAATTTTTCAAAATTATCCTTTTGATAGTACATTTTTTGAGAATATCAATGTCATAATTATACTTTTTTTACTGTTTATTAATTTAAAAGAAGGGCAAAATAAGAAATTTATATTATTTTTGTACTTGATTTTTGAAGAGGGACTAATATTTTGGGACAATGAAAAATGGAATAAGGGACTAATATTTTGAGACGGAGGGAGTATATTAATTAGTATATTAATTGATAATATGATATAATTTAAGAGATTTTTAATATTTATAATTTGTATAATGAGTGATGTTAATAATAACGGTGATACTATATGCACTAACTAATGTACATACTAGTGTACCAACTACTGTTATGCCATTATTATTGACCATACTTATTATATAAATTACAAATACTCAAAATCTCTAAAATTATGTCACATCATCAATTAGTATACTAGTTAATACATTAATTAATATATATAACATTAGTTCAATAATAATATCATAATTAATTTTGATATATTAATTAATACACTAATTAATACATATAGTAATATCGTTTACATTTCATCTTATTTTACACCCAACTTTTCTTTTCTTTTCTTTTCTTTTCCAACTTCTTTTCAAAATCTTCCAAATCCTTTTTAAAATTCCTTTCAAAATCTGCCCATTATAACTGAGTGGCCACTCATCCTTTTCCACTCATCCCTTTTAATATTATTTTTATTATTTTTCTAATTTATTTTTATGATAAATTAGAAATACATTCTCTTTCAAAATTTTTGGTGAAAGAATGCTTATCATTTGGTGAAAGAATTTAAAAAATAAAAATAAAAAATGCTTATCATTTTTACTTAATTTTATTTTTTGGGAGGTCACAAATAATTTTTAAAAATTTAAAAATATTTTTTGATATTTATTGTCATAAAGTTAATTTTTATTTTTCAAAAGAAATTCTGATTTTTTTTTTTCCCTCAAAACCAAACAAGGTTAATCTCTTTTGTGGTTTGAAAATTTATAAATATTTCATTGTCAAAATTTTTTATTTAAGTAACTGAAAAAAATGAATTCTGACTACTCTACTATAGAATAATATAATAAAATTACCAAAATTATTAATTGAAATAAATTCATGACATTATTAAAATTATTAATTGACTTAATGATTTATTAATAAAAGAGACCATTGATTATGAAACTATAAATTTCAAGAGGCTAGATATAATTTTTAAAACTTCAGGAGGCAATGTATTTGTAATTTATCCTTATTTTTATATTGTTTATGTTATTTATTTATTTAATTTGAAGAGTTGCAAAATTGACAAGTTTTACAATAACAAAGATTCACATATATGTTTTTTAGTCTTATGGAATTATTAGATGTGATTATATATTATGAAATTTAGGAGTGTTCGCGGGGTCATGGTCTGGTGGGTTGTATGTTATCTGTCACTGGATCGATTCATCCATATTCAACAGCCCATGATTTCAAAATCAACTGAGGGGTTGGAGAGATTCGTGAGTAGATGTGGAAATCCTAATTTTACAGAGAAAAAAAAAATCTTATGCTGTGTTTGGTTGGGGGATTTGGGAAGGAATTTAGAAAGGGAAAAGGAAAAGATGTGTGAAACTATGTGAAATGTAGGTATATTTTTTTTATATTTCACCTACCTTTTCTATTTCCCTTTCCAAATCCCTCCTCAAATCTCTCAACCAAACACGTCATTAATTTTTATTGAACAAATTTTAAATTACAAAAAATATTGTAATTCTTTTAACTGAACAACGAGGAAGAGTTTATAATGGTGTAATTCTGTATAGTAAACCCCAATGTTGTTTATAATGGTGAGAATTATCATGACTAAGCTGAATTTTATTCTCAGTGGCTAAAAAGTTAAACATAGGGTTCCATTATGAGGTGATTTTTGAAGGTCTCTTATTTGATTCTCATGGGGTCCAAAACATTGTGGCTTAACCAATTTGCATGTGATTGTGTGTATGTAGAATTTATTCCTAAAGTTTTTTTATTAGATGACAGAGTCAGTCAGTTAGAAATTTTCACCATCAAAAACGAAAAATGATTAAAACAAAAAGATTGATAAATTATTTTCCAAGTTTGTTAGGAAAATTACAATTATACTACTTCCATGGCAATCATGCATCCTAGTTTCTATCAAGTTCACAAATATTTTCTTTTGTGGTGATTTTATTAGAAAGTTTAAAGCTCCATACAAGTATTGAGTTTTATGATTGTCAATTTATTTGCATTTTACAGGAAAAGGTTCCCATTGAGGAAGTGTTTGAGCAGCTGAAATGCTCCGGGGAAGGTTTAAGTGCAGAAGAAGGAGCCAACAGGCTTCAGATCTTTGGACCAAACAAATTGGAAGAGAAAAAGGTCATTTTCTTTTGTGATTAAATGGTTTTCATTTTAACACTTTGACCAATATTACTCAAGTTGTTACGGCCAAAAACTTCATTTTTTTGTCATTCTAATAAACAGGAAAGCAAAATACTCAAGTTTCTTGGGTTCATGTGGAATCCTTTGTCGTGGGTGATGGAAGCTGCAGCTATAATGGCAATTGCACTGGCCAATGGTGATGGAAAGCCCCCAGATTGGCAGGACTTTGTGGGGATTATTTGCTTGCTTGTAATCAACTCCACTATCAGTTTCATTGAAGAAAACAATGCTGGCAATGCTGCTGCCGCCCTTATGGCTGGTCTTGCGCCCAAAACTAAGGTACAAAACTTCTTGTGAGTTCACTTGTCCAAACATTTGATCTTCCTCTTTTTAGTCTTGTTTTAGAGCATAAAGAGGTACATTGCTATGCACATGTACAATCTTCAAGTACTTATGTTTTTTTATTTCGTGAAAATAAAACAAAAACTCATTGTCTAATATTAGTAATGTCGTGTCATTAATTGGTTTTATGAATTTGAGCTCAATACTAATTGGTTTTATGAATTTGAGCTCAATACTAACAATTGTTTAAGCAGTTGATTTGGCATTAAATTTAAAGGAACACAAATCTTTAATTAGCTTGTGTTCCATGACTTTGTCTTTGTAGGTTCTCAGGGATGGTCGATGGAGTGAACAGGATGCTTCAATTTTAGTTCCGGGAGACATCATC
>CM069905.1:88665144-88830743 GCA_036172215.1 Camellia granthamiana
AAAGGATCGGGTGAAGCCATCTCCATTGCCTGATAGCTGGAAATTGAAAGAGATTTTTGCTACTGGTATTGTTCTTGGAGGTTACTTAGCATTGATGACTGTTATATTTTTCTGGGCAATGAAGGAAACTGACTTCTTCTCGGTAGGATAACACTATTTTGATTTCTCAATACACTGAGTGACTATCTTTGATACTTCTCTTAAGATTTATTTTAAATTTATTCTTCCTCATGATGCAGGAAAAATTTGGTGTAAAATCTATAAGAAACAGTCCTGATGAAATGATGGCTGCTTTATACCTGCAAGTGAGTATTGTGAGCCAGGCTTTGATCTTTGTCACTCGATCTCGCAGCTGGTCCTTTCTTGAACGCCCTGGATTGTTATTAGTCAGTGCCTTCATGATTGCGCAGCTGGTAAGGATTGTATTCATTCTATAATACATTACTTTTCCTTTTTGAAACAACCATCAGTAAGACTTTTGCAAATTTTTAAAGCAAAATATGGCTTGGTCCCTTAAGAAGTTGCTAATTAAATATCATTTTTCAGGTGGCAACTGTGATAGCTGTATATGCAAACTGGGGTTTTGCGAGAATTAAAGGAGTTGGTTGGGGATGGGCTGGTGTTATCTGGGTTTATAGTATTGTCTTCTATTTTCCACTTGACTTGATGAAATTCACAATTCGTTACATCTTAAGTGGAAAGGCTTGGCATAACTTGCTAGAGAATAAGGTACTATCTATAACCTAGATAAATCTTTTTTCAAACTAAGAGTTGGTCTTTGCTAATTTTTTGTTTTGATTCACTTCCATCTCTATACTACAAAGCATCAAATAATTTCTTTTGACAACAGACTGCTTTCACCACGAAGAAAGATTACGGAAAAGAGGAGAGAGAAGCTCAATGGGCACTTGCTCAAAGGACATTACATGGACTTCAACCACCAGAAACTTCAACTGTTTTCAATGATAAAAGCAGCTATAGAGAGTTATCTGAAATTGCTGAACAGGCTAAGAGGAGAGCTGAGGTTGCAAGGTAAGTTTCCATTCTGTTAGGCTTCCCATTATTGTCTTTTCTTATTTTTAAGAGCTGAATCTTAATAGAAATTAAGGTCCTATTTTACGAATCGAAAGGGAAATCCTCATCCCAATGTCTCATTTGTGAACTAAAGAAAACATTTTTATGGTTATGGTTGTAGGCTTCGCGAACTTCACACACTCAAGGGTCATGTTGAGTCAGTGGTAAAGCTGAAAGGGTTGGACATTGAAACCATCCAACAACATTATACAGTATGAAAAAGCAGATGAAATACTACCTAAGAGAGAGGGACAGGGCTGCGACGGCTCCAAGAAAGGCCCAAATCATGAAGAGAATCAAGAAACCCTCCTAACTAGATATGATAAAACGTTTGCTTTACCTTTCCTTCCTTATGTATTTCAACTTTCAAGTGCCAAAAGAAAGTTTGTGTTTGGCTTCATAATGCTTGAATGCTAATGAGCAAAGCAGCAGATCTTGTAAAACAATTTTTATGGTTGGTTCTGTTTTCTCCTTGCTCTCTCATTTGCCTTGGTATTCCTATTTTAATTTGTCTACAACTACTTTGGAACCTTTTATATATGAAGTGTGAATAGTATCATTTAATCTCTTTGTTTTTACGGTAGTCTTACATGTACCAATTAGTGTATTAACTAGTGTACCAATACTAGTTATGACATTATTATGGACTCCACTTATTATACAAATTACATATATCAAAAATATCTTAAATTATGTCACATCATCAATTGGTATATTAATTAGTACACTAGTTGGTATATATAGCATTATTCTTGTTTTTATAATTTCATAAAATAAAATAAACAAAATTGTTTATGTGCAATTTGTAAGAAAATAACAAACATGTATAGCAGAAATTAAACTTAATAATAGGATCTCAAATTCAATACATTTCAAGAATATCATGAACATGCATTTGCTAGCCTTAAAATTTAGAAGTTGATAAAATACCCTTTCAATTGAACCTTCGATCCTTAATTATTATTATTATTATTATTATTATTATTCTCTCTTTCACAAATAAAATGACCAAAATACTTTCAAGGATAGAAATATAATATACGTTGAAACAAGAGTTATCTTTAGTTTTAGAAGAGAGAAAAAGGTCATAGACATCCTATTTTGATCAGTCCTAAAATTAAATTAAAGTATTTCGAATGTTAATTGGTGATGAAATTGTTATATTTCCAATATTCTAGTATTATTGGATCATTGTTGGGCCTACTGGGCTACCACTCACTCTTCCCGAACCTATTTTTCAAAACACTTTCAGACTTGACCAAAAGTATATTTTCAAAAATATTTGAATGTCTCATTTTAATCTCTTTAATTTCAATTGGTTCAATTTTAACTATTAATTTATAATTTTATGTCAATTTAGTTCAATTGATTACAACTCTTAATATTTTTTCATAAAAAATATACAAATAAATGTTATGTACTATATTTTTAAGAGCAAAATTATAAACTTACTTAACTTAGTGAGTTAATCTCAACTAATTTAGTGATAATTTTTCTTAAAAAATGCTAATGATATTATTAATTAGATTAAATTAACACAAAATTTAAAATTAAGAGTCAAAAAATAAAATAAGAGATAAAATATAAAAACTATCAGTATAATTTATTCAAAATATTTTAAAAAGAAATAGATTCTGTGCTCAATTAACTTCAAATTGTTATTTTTTTCAAAGAAAGTCGTGTTTTATGATTTTTTTTAAAAAAAAAGAAAGAAAAAAAGAAGAAGCAGTCAATTTGAAGTTAATTCAACAAATACAATTAACAAAAGGGGGATTTGGTCATAGCCCTCTCACTATCTAATTTCTCTTTCAAAAGGACAAGAATTATATAAGTACTTTCAAAACCCCCTGATATTTTAAAACTTGTTTCTTCTACTATATTACTCTCATATCTATCAGCTCTCCTATTAAGACATTTTCACTATGTATTTCAGAGTAAAATTTATGAAAGTAAAATTTTACTCTGTATGAAAGTAAAATTTTACACTCTGAAACTAAAGTAAAATTTTACTTTGTATGAAAGTAAAATTTTACTCTGAATGAGAGTAAAATTTTACACTCTGAAACTAAAAGTAAAATTTTACTCTGTATAAAAGTAAAATTTTACTCTGAAAAATAAGTAAACTGTGAGACTCTGAAACTAAAAGTAAAATTTTACTCTGTATAAAAGTAAAATTTTACTCTGTATAAAAGTAAAATTTTACTCTGATTCTGTCAAATGAAAAAAACAGAGCAATAGAACCAGAGTAAAATTTTACTCTGGTTCTATCAAATGAAATTTGATGTTTACTCTGAAAATCGATGAAACTTTGAGCTTTGGGCTTTGAATCAGGCCTATAATCCTTGAATCAATCGATGTTTACTCTGAAAAACATTGAATCATGCCTATAATCCTTGAATCAGGCCTATAATCTGAAAATTTTAGAGAAATCTCAATTTTTCATACCCCGGTTCTTTAGATTTTTCAGATTTTTGAAACTTTGAGCTTTCAAAAATCTTGAGATTTTTCATACACACAGATTTTTCAGATTTTACTTTAAATCTTTGAGCTTTTGAGTTCGAATCAAATGGACCGATCTATGCAATCATTCAAATCTCCGATCTTAAAGACTCAAAACACACATATATATAGATATATATATAGATTACAGATCGAAATATGTAGATATATATATATTCGAATTCAAATCTCAAAACACATATATATTCGAATTAAAATCTCAAAACACACAAACACACACATATATACAGATATATATATATATATATATGTATCAGCGTGATTTGCAAGTTCTCCACAGCTCCGGCCATGGAGGAAGCTAGGGTTAGAAGAGAGAGACGAGATAGAAGATGAGCAGTTGAAGGAGAGTTGAAGGAGGAGAGTTGAGAAGATGCGGAGAGAGATCGTCGGAGCTTAGGAATGACACAGCTCCAGCCATGGAGGAAGCTAGGGTTAGAAGTGAGAGACGAGAGAGAAGATAAATTTTGTATCTGGATTGTGTATATGTGAGGGTATAATAGTCTGATAAAATATTTAAATAATAAATTTTTTCATTTATGCAAGATTTTATAATTATGAGGGGGTTTAGAAAGTATAATTTTTTTCTTAGTCCTTCTAACAATGAAAGGAAGGTAAAGGGGGTTTATAGCCAAATGTTCCTTAACAAAATCGCCCAAAAGTCACAAATTGTGGATTGAATCATTGTGGGCCCATTTGCCAAACATAGCCGCACCTGCTAGTCAAACAGTTGCGACCGCGTTACACGATTACCATGTGCAGCCGCACACCCTCAGCATCACGTGGTACTTTTTATTATTGTGATTGATTTTAAAAGTAAGATCTATTATATTTATGTTGAGTATTATTGTGATTGGTTTTGACAGAAAAATTCACTACATTTATGTTGAGTGTTTGAAAAATAATAATGAATATATATATTTATGATTAGTGAAAAATAGTAGAACGTAATACCTATTGGTATGCGAAAATTTCTCAAAATGGAGAATTTTTAAGACGGCTCTACTCTCGCTTACTCCAATACTCTATACCTCCAAAATTTCTCATATTTCTATCACCCAAATTAGTTCTCTTTGCCTATCAAAAGCAAAAGAAACAAAACATCTGAACTCTAAAAAATTAAGCGGAGCATCAAGCCTTTAATATTTTGCTTCGTTTTTATGTTTTCTTTGGTTTGATTATCAAACTAGAGATATTCCTCTTTCTACTTATTGTTTTTAAGTTATTCAACCACGATTTACCTCTTTGATAATGGCTCGATCAACATGCGTGCATATCATTAATTTTGACAGTTATTTGGTCAATTTTTATTACATATCTGCATTGTATCATTAGTTTAGGTTGCATATCATATATATCATGCTTTTAGGCCCTGTTTAGTCGTTGTTTATTTGTATTTATCACTGCATTGTTATTATTATAATTTTTTGAATGCTTTGTGTTTAATCAATGATTCTGATGCACATATGCCATATTTAGTTGTCTATCGGGCTTTTAGGTTCATGTTATGTATTTTTGCATTAGTATTCATGCTCTAAGTCATGTATTGTGTATTTATGTGTTTTTATTGTTGGGTTTATTATAGTTTATACCTCTAAATTATTGCCAAATTATTTATTTATTCCCTGAACTATCGATTGTGTGACAATTTGTTTCTACGAGGACTGCTTAAGCAGTTGGTTTGACAACTCGAGCGGTGATAAAGGGAGTCCAGTACCTTAACCTGCATTTTGGGAAGGGGAGGAGACCGCTCGAGCTGACTTGTGCGACATCCTATATTTTGTTTTGTAGGCCTAAAATGCTAAGAGAATAGGTTCGCCGCTCAAATGGTGGAAAGACCGCTCGACCAGCCTGCGAGGGTTCAGCCAACTTAAAATCACTTTTTGTCTCACTTTTTTCCCACCTTTCTTTCTCTTCTTATCTCTTTGTCCTTCTTGTTTGAAAACCCTAATCCTTCTACCTTGATTTTCTCCACTTTCATCACAGATCCACCCTAGATCTTGCAAGATAGGAGTAGAGGGAGTGAAAATCAAGCTTTTTATTGATTAAATTGCATCATCTTCAAACTTTCTTCTTGGGTTGCATTTCTAGCATTCTTCCTTGAGGTAGGAGTTCTCTTTACTCTATATACCTGTGATTTGATATGATTACGTGATTCATGTTTATGAGTTGTATGAGTTAGAGATTTTCAAATGTAAACGTATTGTTGTATAAAAAGGGGTTTTCACTTAAATCTTGGAAATTTTTTGTATAGATCTTGAGTGTGTTGTGTTAAATTGTTGATTTTGAAGGAGATAAAGTTGATACTGAGGAGAATCCCCAATTTGCTTTAAAAACCCTAACCTAGAAATTTTGTGTAAAAAGGATTTTGAAACTAATTGATGGTTTATGTTACAATTGACATTAATATGGTGGAGATTATGAAGTTGGGTAAATTCTAATAATTGTTGAAGCTAGTGTTGATGATGGAAGTTATAGAGTAAATCTTTTTGGAAACGTAGCTTGGGAGTTTAATGGAAAAGAGATTATTTAACTAAATAATGTTTTCAAGTGAAATCGGAATTGTTTTGAGATGACACTCATCACGATGTTGGAATAATAGATGGTTGAATTTGATGTTGCTATATTGGATAACTATGGGAATTGTTGAGATTGTTTTGATTCTATTTTGCGTTAATTATCCTTATAGTAACGATTTGAACTTTTGGCAAATTAGAATAATTGCAAACTCATGCATTTGCATTGCATTCTCATGGCTGGATCAAGTGTCAAGTGATTTAAAAGTGTGTGGTTTTGGGAACGCGTTGTGTGTGTAAAGGTGCCCAATTGCCCTTTTGTGATTGGAGGCCGAAAAATGTGGGAATGTTTTTGAAATATTGTTAAGGTGCCTAATTGCCCTTTTGTGATTGGAGGCCGAAAAATGTGGGAATGTTTTTGAAATATTGTTAAGGTGCCTAATTGCCCTTCTGTACTTAATGCCAGTAAATATGGGGGATATGGTTGAATTGATTGTGGGTGTCCAATTGCCCCTCCGTGCTTCGTGTCCAGTAATTGTGGAAATGTTTTCAAACTGTAATGGGTGTCCAATTGCCCCATTATGTGTGATGCTGGTAAATGTGAAAATGGTTATTGAAAATATGATAGGTGCCAAATTGCCCTTCCGTACTTAGTGGCCGATAAATGTGGGAGTGTTATTGGAAATTGTGATAGGTGCCCAATTGCCATTCCATGCTCGGTGGTCGATAAATGTTGGAGTATTTTGAGATAAGTATTAAGGATTTTATCAAAAAGGAAAAAGAGAATTTCTCGGGTATGATAAGGGTTCAAGTGTTTTAGTCAAACATGGGTTTAAAATTACACATTGAGCATTTGTTTTCAGGAGAAGTCAAGAGTCTTGTGCATGACATTGCATTGCATGAACATAATCATAATGAACATTCATATATTGTGTTAAGTTTAATTCCTACTGGGCGTAAAAGCTCACTCCCTTTTTATGGGCTGGATATCCAAATTTCCAGGTGACGATGACATGACTTCTTTCCACCAAAGAGTTGTGGAGATCTTATTGGGGCACATGAGCTCCCTTTGATGATTACATGTTGATAGCTATCAAGCTTGTTTCTCAGGGATAGGATTTTGTCTTGCTTGGAATCAAGGCCTTCGCCTTGAAAGATAAGCCCTTGGGGCATTTTTGATGTATTTATCTCCTATTTTTTGTACCTGTATTGTAATCTAATGTATGTAATCCTATGAGGACCTTATGAGAAAGATATGTATTTGTTATAAAATTGGATAATACTCATTGTTTGGTAATTATAAAATGGGTTATAAACATCAGGGCGTGACAACTTGGTATCCGAGCTAATTAGGTTTGAATACATTGGGCTCGTAGGAAGTGACATTTGTCACAATGGGTTTCTAGGCTAGAATGGGACGTTTATGTGCTTTGTATGACTTGTGTGTGCTTATATGACTATGTGGGTATGGGATTAAACACTTAAGATGAGATTTGTGCCTATGAATTTCTTAGGAGTCTTGTTAGGAGGGCATTTGATCAATGCCATTCTAACTCGAATTCTTTGAACATTTGTGAGGCAAATTGACATTTTAGGAGGATAATTCATATGTGTTTTATGTAAATATGTGCTTATGTAGTTTGTCTATTGTGAAAAGCATTATGTGTATAGGCATGTGTAGACATTTCGAGTAGCATTTGGGATTTCATGTGGAATAATTTGTGAGCTAAGTTCTATCTTATTCTTATATAGGATGTCTGGACGTAGTGATAAAAGCCGTGGTAGACCTTATCGTGGTGGTCGGGGTGTAACCCTTCAAGGAGAGAGAGTAGGCCAAACTAATATGGCCGAACAAGAACTACATGGTGTTATGGGTTTTTTGGCTCGGGAGTTGGTGGGTGTACTTTAGGAATCCATGAACATTTTGAGGGCTAAAGAAACATCACGGGCGCCATGGGAGAGACTAGAGCCTCTTCTTTGTCAAAAGAGTTCTTTAAATCTAACCCTATGGAGTTTTATGGAGGGTCTAACCCACTCTAAACGGACAGGCGGTGAAGACGTTTGAGGTGTTTCACATTGTTGACAATGAGCTTTAGGTCACATTGGGGCTTTTCAATTGAAAGAGAACGCAGGTCGATGGTGGAAATATGCCAAAGACTGTATAGTGCACAAATTGAAGGCATTCACTCATGCTTTCCAAGAGAAGTATCTCCAACCCACGACCATTTAGAATTTGAGAAGAGGCTTAGGTGGGAAATCAAGATGAAGGTGGTTGGCAGTATGATTCGGAGTTATGACAGACTCATTGAAGTAGCCGCACATGTGGAAATGACCTTAGAAGAAGAGAATAAATAGATGGGTAAGAGACAAGGGGGACAAGAGTCACAGAGTGACTTGGAGATGTCCAAGAAGTTGAGGGCTACCACTAACACTCAATCACTGTCACAGCGGACCGGGTCTCGAGCTTTGGTAACATGGATGAGTTCAAAGAGTACTAGTCAGAATAGAATGACTTGTTTTCGATGTGGTCAGTAGGGTCACAAGCCTTCAACTTGCCCTCAAAAAGAGGGAAAACAACTACAGCAGTGGTCGACTTATTCCCAAAGCCAGTTTCGAGGTAGTGGTCAGATGTCCACCTACTACCAGTGTGGACTACCAAGGCATGTGAAAAGACTTTGCCCACAGTTGGTAGGGATTTCTAGTGCTTCAGGATCCCAACAGTTGTATAACTTTCAGTTGGTTTCAGACATGGAACAGTTTCATTAGTCGGCTTAGTTACGAGATAGGGGGCCACCCGCTTGTTTTAAGTGTAATCGGACGGGCCATGTTAAGCGTCTTTGCCCTCAGAGTGGGTAGAACTAGTTTGGTAGTTCAAGCAAGGACGGTGATGTCTTAAGGTAGTAGCATGATGTTTTGTTGTTTTGGTATTGTAACGCTATGTTGTTATAGATAGGACTATATACTTACAGAGGTTGCATTTATGTGTGTGTGTGTATGTGTATGTGTGTGTGTGTGTGTGTGTGTGTGTGTTTGTTTGTTTGTTTGTTTATTCCAAAGAAATTGGATTGTAATGAATGGCGATTCTATACATTTTGACAAATCTTTGTTAAGATTGGTTATCTTAGTCCTGTTGCAAAAATGTTATTGCCTCATACAGTTGAGCACGTGATAGATTGCAAGCCTTATACTTGATTAAGGCTTAGTTGTTGAAATTTATAACATTATGTTTCACGAGACTCATTTTGGGAATGTTTAGGAGTGGAGTTATTTTAAGCTAAGTGTATATGGTTTGGGAGTAGTGCAACCTATTAGAGTTTTATAGATTTGGTAAGAGCTGTTTGGTGTAGCATTGAGGACGTTCTTTGAGAAAATGTGAGACTTGTGTCTCTTAGTGATGAGAGTAATGCTTATGTTTGTTATTCTTTGTGTTCTGGTTTTGTGATTGGTGAGGTTGTCGTTAACTCTATCGATCTTGTGGTACTAAGATGAGGTGTTTGAATTTCTATATAGGTATGATTGTTATATTGAGTCAACTTAAGAGTGAGAGTTGATGGAATGAGTTTCAGAAGAGGAAATGTTCAGCGCGGTAGGTCATGGTGTGTTTGGTCTTAAGGCGTCTGACGCGGATTCGCAGGTTGTGTGAGAATATGTATTGGACCCCATGTAGGGACGAATGATACTAGGTGAGTATCGGTATTGACACAAAGTGTAGAGGGTTGTGGTGTTAGCTAGGTGATACCGGGTAGGGGTCGACAAGTAGTCACATTAGGAGTTACTTTAGCATTGATTAAGGAGTGTAACATTAAGGGATGCATTAGAGGGATTTGTGAGAGTGAGTGTTCTTATGTCATTATTTAGTTGGTTAGTTGTATCGCTGATTGTGATGGGAGGAGACTTCCACAAACTGTGAAGTATTTGTACTTTATTGTTAGTTGTGCTCCTACGCTTTATCGGTATGATTGTTATTGCTATACTGTAAAAAAAAAAAAAAAAAAGAAAAGAAAAGAAAGAAAAAGTTATAATTGGGTGTGACATCACCGTAGGAGTGATGGGTATTGTTGGGTGATGGTTGAAGATCACTGGATATGTTGTTGGGACGACGATTTGGAAACAAATGTTCTTGGTGCTGTGGTCTTGGATGATGTGGAAATTAACAATATTATTGTTGTGGTTACGCTCGATTGTTTTTGCAAAACGTTTATAAAACTATTGAATTTTAATTTGGATTTGAAAAAATCTTATAATTAAAATGCGGCGTGAGTTTGGAACACCTAGTAACAATGTGTGTACTCAAGGAAACGTTCTCAAGATAATGGAAAATTTCTTTTTATAAGAATGAATGATTAATTCTTATACATTGCTTAGTTGTGTTGTGTAATGAGTTGGGCACAGATTGATGAATTTGTGTTTGGGCATGTTGCCTTGGTGAACTAGAATCATTCAAATTCATTGCGCTGTAATGCTGTCCCTTTTGTTTGCAAATCAAGTTTCCTAAGTGAAGTCCCTTTCAGTTAGGAGAATTGATTTAGTTTCTTATTGTTAATGTGGGATCATCACCAGGTTTGAAGTGTTGACCAGTGGAAACTACTTAATGTCTTGTCTTGAGAAAATTAACGTTGTCAAAGCCGTTGAGTCGGAGAGTTGTTCTTATAAACCGAATTTCTCTTGGTGAACTCTATTATTTTGTTAGTTGATTGAGAGCTTCTTGTTCGAAGTATGTGGTACCATCCTTGGGGTTTTGAGATACTGAATATTCAGTTATTGTTGAGCATTGGCGTGCGATTGAGATGTGGGTAATATGCTTTTAGAAGTGTGTAAACCATCCTTGTGTGTTTAACCTTGTGGACACTATTGAGCTTTATGGTTCGTGGTGTCATCCATGGCTTTATGTTATTAGAGTTGTTGCACGGGAACCCATATTTAATGGAAATCGTCCATTTCGACTGATGTAGCCTTTGAAATCCTTGTAAATGAGTTGGAGGAAATAGTCACCATCTAGCATCGTTGCTCGTAACTTTGGAGTGTCAGTGGAATACTAGTACTAGGACCAAAATATGAAAGTTACTCCATAAATTCTAATTAAAACCTTGGGTAATTATTGTAATTCCATTATGGATTGATCGATTCTTAAATTATTACTCACCTTAGTTTCATTTGTAGAAGTGTCAAGTTTGTGATTGTGTTGTTTGAACATTATTTCTTTTGATTGTGTAAAATCCTTGTGTAAGGAAACTTCCCTTGAAACCCATTGTCGATTATAAACTGTTCATGATTGATCAACGGGTGTTAATCCTAATTGCTATTTCTTTTAACTTTGTCTAGCCCTTGAATCTTGAGTTTAAATTCTGGGAGATGAAACTTCTTAGCATAATGGTTGTTTTGTTGTTGTCATTTTTGTTTTGACGGCGTGGTGAATTTCGGGAGCGAAATTCATTAAGGAGGGAAGGTTTTGACAATTTGTTTCCAGCGCTTGAGCGATGGTTTTGACTGTTCGAGCAGTGATGAAGGGAGTCCAATACCATAGCCTACGTTCTAGAAAGGGGAGGAGACTGCTCGAGCTAACTTGTGTGGCATCTTTTATTTTGTTCTGCAAGCCTAAAATCCTGAAAGAATAGATTCACCGCTTGAGTGGTAGAAAGACCGCTTGAGCAGTTTGTGCGGGTTCAGTCAATTTAAAATCGCATTTTGTCTCACTTTTTCCCATCCTTCTTTAAAATCATGATGTTGGAACAATAGAAGTTTTGAATTTGATGTTGCTATATTGGATGGTTATAGGAATTGTTGAGATTGTTTTGATTCTATTTTGTGTTAATTATCCTTATAGTAACTGTAGACATCCTATTTTAACTAACCCTAAGTCTTCGGGCTCTTGCAAGCCTCCCGATGATGAAACAATGCTTACTTTATATTTAGAATGTTTAAAGGATTGTTTAGAGTTGCTATACAAACCCGTTTTGGCCAAAAATCAACTTTTTGCAAAAATGACAATTTTACCCCTAAATATGTTTTAAGCCAAAAACCGACTTCTTAATCCCAGAAAGCTCGATTGTGCTTTGGTTGATCGTATTTTCCAAAATTAGTGACCCTTTTTATCAAAAATATTGATTAGAATGAAATTCGGGCTTACTTGTGCCACAAGCAAGCCAAGAGCATAGGACCATGTACTTGTGCATGTATGCATGATACATGTACCAAGGAAAAATACGTGTGCACACGTTAGATGTGAATGTGTGTAGGCACCCCATTTTTAACCGCCCTTAAGACTTGGGTGCCACTGTTTGATTATTCGATGGTGAAGGCTATGTTGTGCAATGGTTCAATTCCTTCGGCAGGGAGAGCTCCAAATCCCAACCTTACAACCCATTTTGGACCAAAACTATTTTGACCAAAATGATTTTTAGACTATAAAACCCTCTTTTTCAAAATATTTTTGAAAAAGTTTCTACGATGTTCCGAGGCTTGCATTTTGTTAAATGTTGCGCTTTTCGATAAACCGAGCAAGGACAAAGTGAAAATGAATGAAAGATAGGTGAACTCTTTGAAAAATCTTTCAAAATACCTTATTTAGGGGTTTGGAGTTGAAGAAAAGAGGAGAGGAGGGAAGAAAACTAGCTGAAGAGAAGTTAGACATGAGTCCGGTTAGGACCGAAACTGAGTAGTCTTCACTAAAATAAGCATATGTTTTTGCACACTTGGAATTTTGATGTGAGGATGCCACCATTGGAAAGAAGACTTCCGGGGCTTCAATTTAGACACAAGAATGACTTGCAAAAAAGTCGGGATGAAGGAGATATGCCCATTTGAAGTTGGACCTGGAAAACAGATTTTTGTGGTCGGTCACGGATGTGGCTTGTCGGCCACCAGTGGTGGCCTACCGGCCAGGAGTGAGGTTTTTCGGCCATCAATGGTGGCCGTCGGCTACCAGTGATGGCCGGTCGGCCACTGGTGCAAAAAAGTCAGTTTTTGTGCAGATATTTTCCTCCAGCTGTTTCACACTGCTCCAGTTGTCTCTAATTCAGATATTTTCGACCTGAGCTGTGAGACCCCTAACTTTTGTAAACCCTATTAAGTCCCTTACTTTTAAATTATTTCTTTGAAATCGCTCAATTTCTTAATTAATTGCAATTTTAACCCTAAGATCAAAATACATACACCAACTGAAAACTCGCAAACCCTGATCGATTTTGATAACTTAGAAATCATTCTAATACCCTAATACTAATTAATTGACTCCATAAACGTAGAATTACCACTTGAAAACCCTAGGTTTTTTCGATTTTTATCACACTCGTCGGTTGATAGCCTTTTTATTTGAAACGAGAAATTCAAACTGAATTAGATTCTCTAACCCTAACTTAGTTAAATTCTACTCTAAAATAAATGTTCCAATTCATAAATTAAGGCCTTAGCCCTCATATTTTACTTAAATCACAAATTGACCCCAAGTTAGTACCATTGTATATATATATATATTTGTACCTCTTATTCATCAAATCTTTTTGTACACAATATCTATGGAATTTGTACATAAAATAAATAGTAAAATCCCCTAAAATCTTGAGCACATGGCTAGCCATCATATCTCCTAGGCTATAATCATTATACTTTAGAGACAAATCCCTTGAATCATGGAAATAATTATGACCTTGGTACCGATTCTATATATATACATGTATATATCTAATGTACTTGTAACTAGAATGGATTAAATTAGACTTAAGCCTAACTAGATCATAATTAAATACATAATTAAGGTCTTAATTATCCACTATTCCATTTCATTTGAACTAAATACAACTCAATTCCATTACATTTCAACCAAAGGACATTTTAGACAATTCACACAATTTTTCCTATAAATACACCACCATCCTCCATCTATATGAACATCAAACACCACACCCACACACCCACACACCCACATGTCACAGAGAGAGGGAGAGGAGTGGAGAGTGAGCTTGTGGGAGGGAGAAAGAAGAGAAAGAGAGCAAGGCTTGCAAAACTAGTTCCATAAGCATTTAAGTAAGCCACGACACAACTCTGTCTTTTATTTTCCTTTTTCAAATACATGCCCTTAGAATTTTTAAACATTCATTTCAAATGTGTTTTGATAGTATTCTCATGTTAAAAATGAAAGGAGTTGAGCCTTGATTCTACCCTTCTTGTATTTCTCTTAATCGTTATAAGACTACCTTTTTCCATATCAAACTCTCAAAATTTCCAAAGGCACACCTTCACCTTAAATTTATGAGTTTAATACATATTATTTAGCAAGTTTTCATCACAAGATAAGTGGAAAATTTTCCCTAGTTGACCTCTG
Organism: Camellia granthamiana; assembly: GCA_036172215.1. NCBI lineage: Eukaryota > Viridiplantae > Streptophyta > Magnoliopsida > Ericales > Theaceae > Camellia > Camellia granthamiana. The sequence goes on from CM069905.1 coordinate 88,679,572, forward strand.
TTCTCACCAAATTTCTATTTTCAAGAACTGTGTCAGAAAAATCTATTTTTCATCCAAATTTCAAAATTTCTAGAAAAACGTATAAAAATCTTCTAGACCTCCATTTTATGTAAAAAGATTCCTTAAGGAGTTATCTTTCAACTAAAATTGGTTTCATTGAAAACGAGTGAACGATTTGTGAGAAACTCCAATTTTCGTAACGGTCTACGAATCTGGACAGCGCTGGAACATTTCTTAAATAACTAAAAATCTAGAAACGCTATCACATTTCCGAAACATGTTCTAAAAACTAGATTAAATTCTCTACGAACCATGGGAAGGCCGAGTTCGGTAAAAATCTAAAATAGCCCTTTTGATTTTAATCTTTAAATGGTACTGAATCTGGAAATTTAGTTTTGCATGGGTGTTTTATGCTCGTGTTCATGAATATGCTTATTAGTTTATGATCATGTCTTGGTATGATATTGCATGTGTTATGGTTATGTTCCTTATCTTCTTCATTTTAATGATGCTCATGCTTATGTGGATATTACTATCTTGTTGAGTTTGTTCTAACTTGACTTAAAACATTGATCCAAACGGAAAACTTAATTGGGATGGTATTGGATTTTCAATCACTTGAATAATGAAGAGATGATAATGTGTTATGTATGGATTGATGGGACGTGCTCCCTAATTGAAGGTTAAGTCTCGCAAGCGGTTGTCGCGTAAACCCTAGAATGGAACAGACGTATTCGGACTCTTTACGATGGTTTGATTGGTGAGATAAGGGTGGGTCCGGATGGAACATTTAGGAGGATAAAACTTTTTGGAAGGATAAGGTTGGATTCAGGAGATAAAATCTTTTTCTTTTCGTTGTCCCTTTTGAGGCCCTACGGTTGGCGCTACGCGGTATATAACCGTTGGTAGGCATCCAAGGTTAGTTCTACAATAAAGCAGCAAAAGGGGGAGTTTTGAATAGTCCGGTGTCCAATTCTTATGGTTGGGAGGATGAAATCTCTTTGGGGGATTTCTAGAATACTAACCACTAACATTATAACCTTTGTTATCTATTTGAATGACATGTTTTTTCCTCTGTTATTAAAATTGTTGTTATTAATTTGAATATCATGTTTCACTACTTGCTTGCTGTAAATATGATGGTGTATTGGATTGGGAAAAAGGGACGGGGTGTGTATGCATTTACTGGGCATTCAAAGCTCACGGCGTTTCATGCCAGGTATTGAAGACTATTAGGCTGGTCGAAGGCAAAGTTGATGTATTTGAGGACGTATGGCTATCTTATGAGAGTTAGGAACTAGTTATGTTAAACGTGTTTTGAGATTGTAAGTGATAGATCCCATGTTGTATTTAAGACATGATTTTTGTAATTTGTATATATATAACAATTGTAACTTATCCTTATACTCCGTCAACTCATGTAGGCCTTGTGTTAATACCTTGTCAAGATTTGTCAAAAAGGTAGCTTTGCTATCTAAGGTGGTTAGACTTAGAAGGGAGGCTATTTTGACTCCTCCGACCTTTTTGAGATCTTGCTTGGTTATTAGCCAAAGGACTCATTAGTGACGTTTCCTACTCTTGTAACCTTAGATAAACCCTGTATTTAATGGTTAATAGATTATTTGATGTTACCGATTTTTGGGACGTCACATGAGCTCTTGTATTTCTATATATAGAGGGCCTTCTCTATTGTTTTGGAGGTTGGAAAGATTTTGGGAGCCTCTTTCTCTACAATTCTCTCTCTATATTTCTCTTTCTCTTGAACTTTTGTGCATACAAGTAGAGATATACTTCTAGTTTCCCTATCAACCCTTAACCAAAGTTGCTTATCTTTGGGCTGAGGTTACTTGAGGCCTTCTTTGAGCTCTAGAAGGTGATTTTAGGTTGAATTTGGCTTGAATTGTTGCCTAAATTGTGTCTTCCCTTCAAGAGGTAGAAACTTCTCTTTGCTAGCTTAATTTCCATACTTGTTTTGCCATCTTTTTACACTGTTTTTGAGCTGGTTTTGAACTTTGAAAAACTCTATTTTTATGGTTTAAAAATGGTGGTTTAAGGCTTTTTTGAGTTAGGGGGTGGTTCGCCATTTTGCTTGTTTGTTTATAAAGCTTTTATGCTTTTGTTCAACACTTTCAAACCAATTTTTTTTAGCCTTTTAACCACTGAATTTCAGAGGTTTTTTAGTGGTGGAAAACATGTTTTGAAGTCCAAAATTGGAGGGGTTAGCCTCCCCTTCTTGTATCTTGTTTGCATGCCTAGTTAGCTCTATGTGTTAGCATGTTTTTCTAGCTTAACTTAGCTTAATTCTAGCATGTTTTTGCCCCTAATTTGGACTTCTTTAGCTCTATTTTGGGCTGGTTGGGTCATATGAGTCTTGTTTTGCATGGTTGTAGTGTAAAGGGCTTCGCTAGTTTGGTGTTTTAGGCCTTTAAATATCATTTCCTTGAGTTGATTGCATGTTTTAGTATTATTTTGCATGTAATTTTAGCACCTTAATCTCTGCAACCTCCCTCTTTGCTTCACTTTTTCATTTGTTTGAGGGTTGTTTTAACCTTAGGGTTGTTTAAGCTTGAGGTTGAGGCTTATGCTTAATGGTTTAATCCTCTTTTGAGGGTTCATTACCAACGGCATGAAGCTTCCCTCATGCTTTGAACTACCCCTTGGTTGACACTTCTTTCTCTTTAGAAGACACTCACCAATGGACTTAATCAATTAAAGAATGAATCGGTAATGTAAAATGAGTAAACAAAATGAACAAGTAAAAGAGGCAAGATAAGCATCTTTCATGTTGCATTGCATGTGTTCGAATCAGACATTAATTCGAACACGAGGAAAATGGGACATTTCATACTCAAAGTGATAAAATGTGCCACTTTCCTTGGTCACCATCACCCTTGATCATGTATGATAGGGTGGTGGTCTTTTTAGTCCTGTTTTGCACTCATTAAGCTTGTACAAGCTGGGTTCCTTAGCCATCATGCATGGAAAATGCTTGGTTGATAGTTTGAGAGCCGAGAGTTACACTCCTTTGGACTTGTGTGATGATAAGGAGCATAACAGTACAAACACTCCTTGAGAATACACTGCTTTGCCTCTGTTTGCTCTCTGTTGCAGCAAAAGGAAGTTCAGGGCAGGGGTGGCCGACCAGCCACCAGCAGTGGCTGACGACCACCATTGGTAGCCGACCGGCCATCAATAAAGAAAGTTGCTCAGTGTGATGGAAAAGGGGAGCAGAGGTGTTCTGGAAGTTGGTAGCTTCTTTGGTGTTAAAAAATGTGCAAACAGAGGCGTTCAATGGCAAGTGGTGGCTTTTCGGGTGGAGAAACCGAACATGCATCCCTCACCCCTCGAGGCCATTTAATCGCTTTGTTTAGTTAATTAGTGGTAGCTAATTAATTAGTTTAATTGCTTTGTATTTAATTAGCTTAGTATTTAGCTAATTACTTCGATTTGTAATATTTAATTAGCTTAGAATAGTTAGTTAAATATCATGTTGTAATAATTAGCTTAGCTTAATTAGCGTAGCTAGTTGGTTAGCTTATCCATTCGGACCCTCCTTTGTGAGGGCATAATGTTGTAATAAGCGTGCGTGTGTGTGTATGTCTTCCAACCCCACGTCTTTCTCCCTTTTATTTAATCGCTTTTGATGGTTAGATTAGGGATCATTTTCAATTAGCATATCTTATGCTTGCATCCATTCATTTGTCTTGTATGCACTGAGGCTCGGCGCATCATTCAAACTGCATTGCACTTTCAATACTTCTTTGAATATGTGTTTAATCGCGTGTTGTTCAAATCGATTCATATGCCATATTAGTAGTCGAGCCTATTAATCACATTATTGCATGTGTTGCATTAGGTATCTTGTATAGTTAGGATCATGCATTCTTTCTAACTAGCTTTTGTTTTGGCTTGGAGTACTCGGTGAGTTTTTATGCTTTAGCATACTTGCATAAGTGTGATTGCCATATTGCCATGATTAGCATGCTTGCCATGAGGCTATGTGCTTAAATGCTAAACTACATGAATGCTTGTGGATGAAGGCTTGTTGTTTGAATTGGAACAATTCAACAAATGTGTGTTTTAAGCCCACTTTGTTATGGCAAATCATGTTTTAAGCCCACTGTGTTTAGTGGCAAATCCGTATCTTTTAAGCCCACTTGAGGGTGACAAATTCAAACCATTTTCGAAAACAAACATGAGTTGAATTGTTCCAAGTCTTGCGACTAGTCTATATTTGCTTGTATGCATCCCATAGTAAAGCTAGTTTAATAATCGGAATAAGAACACATAATGTTTATAAAATATCATATCATGATTAGTAGAGGCCGATCCTTTGATCGGGCGAGCGGGGGTGCTCAATTCATGACCTTCCCCTCTCATACCTAAGTTCCTGAGCCAAGGCAACTTTGGCAATGACAGACATGTGGCGTTCGGCACGATTCAAGGTTTCCTAAATTTCCCCAAAAACAAAATATTTAGGTGGCGACTCTGTATTTGGAAAAACAGTCCAATTTTGACATTATTTGATTTAAAATCGATTTTCCAAAAAGGTTTTCCGGATTTGGACTCTTTGGTGTTTATCAATTTCACATTGCACTTGTGAGACTAGATTTAGAACCGCGGGAGTCCGAACTATGAGGCCTTCTTTTCAAACCCTTTCCGAAAGGTGGGGCGCGGAAAAAGGCGAGTCCACAGTTTCTGGTGACTTTGCTGGGGATTTAGAGAACTTGACTCGAACTCGACTCGAACTCATGATATGACTTTTTATTTACATTTATGTGTTTATTTGCATTTCCATTTGCATCGGTGTGTTTAAGTCACAGTGTTTGCCATCTGCTATTCCTAGATGATTTTTCGGAGGCTTGCTTGGAAAAGCTTGCCAAAAGGCTAATCGGTTGCGGGCTCTGGCACGATTTGGAACACAACCCTTGGATCTGGACTACCGCTGTACCGTTTGATCCTTCTTTCACTTCTCGGTGTTAGGTGTGAGAGGTATATTAGGTAGTCTTGCTGAGGTACCCTTTTTTGACCAATCGACCTAGTTGCATATCGAAAACCATAGAGACTGTTCCAAACTAGGACAGGATGCTTACCCGAATACAGGATTGTGTGAAACAACTTGTTATACATAGTGAAAACCCTAGCTCCTGACGAAACTAGGACAGGGTAACCCTACCCCATCATAAGGGTGTTTTGGCTCTCAATTAATTGGTATGTGCTTTACAGTGAAACTGTACAGGAATGTGCATATCAGTTACGAGTTTGGTATCTGATTTTGGGGCAAAATTCAGTAAAGAGTACAGTCATTTAGCTATGCTCATATCTGTTCTAGTGAAATCAGGTTGAGGTGCTGTCTGTTTTTTCTTTTGCTAGGTAGTCCTAGAATTATAGCTTCAGTAGACTTCGATATCCCTCGGGTACTCTGGACTAGTGTAGATAGACTTTGTCAAAATCAAGAGCAACTAGTGTTTCCTTCGCCGGTGGCAAGGCAAAAAAAGGGCCAAACAGGGCTCACTGGTTCAACTGATTCGACAGTTACCAGTTAGATCACCTTTGTTCAACTCAGCAGACTTGTGATGGCACAAAGTTTGGAAGAAATTGTGGCCATGATAGCGGCATTAAACCAGGGAATCGTCATGCAGGATGAGACCAATGCTGAAATGCAATCCCTATCTGGGGCACCTACCACACATCCAGTCTCGGGACCCCAGCCGAACTTTGACCCACTTCCGCCAGCTGAAGATTTGCATGGTTCGGATCCCCGAGAAAAGGTTGGTTCAAGCTCGAGTTTTTAGATCCCTGGTGCAGCCTAATGAGAGGCTTTATCCCCTAGATACTAATGATTTCGATCCGACCTCAGTTAAAATTGTGAACCTTGAGAAGCAATTCAAAAAGGCACAGGGCCTTAACTCCATTCCCGACATTGAGGATGGGTACATCGACGCTGCCGTAAGGCTCCCAAACATATTCGAAATGCCACACATTGACCGTTTCGACGGGCCTGGAGATCCTATGGTACATATCCGGCTTTTCTTGGATGTCCTGAAACTGATGGGTTTCACTAAGCCTCAAAAACTCTTTTTGTATGGAAGAACCTTGTCGGGTATAGCAGCCACTTGGTACGCCAAGTTGGAGGATACAGCGAAGCAGAACTGGGAAGAATTGGCTGAGTTATTTGTCGATCAGTATTCTTACAATACCCAAGTTGAAATGACCACGCAAGAGCTTGAAGCAACCCACCAAAATCCTACAGAACCTTTTGTGGAATTTGTTGCAAGGTGGAGAGCAAAGGCAGCACAGATGATAGATCACCTTCTGAGAGGGATCAAGTGCGGATAGTGGTGCAGAACCTTGAGTCTGATATGTTGCAAAAGTTAATAGTGGCTCCACCGTTCACTTTCAAAAGTTTGCATGAATTAGGGGTTCAGATTGAGAGTGTGTTCAATAGAGGGATTATTCCCAGAACAAGTGAACTAACAAGGAGGGTGATTTCCGGGAGTACCAATGTCGGTGGTAGCACTATTTCCAAACCCACTGAAATCAATACCGTCACCACTCATCCCAAAATTGCCAACCCTTTTGCCAATGCCAACCCACAAACAGCCAGCCCAGCCATAGCTCAAGGCAGAACTTTCACCCCCCTCTATATGAGCCTAACCAATGCACTAAAAGTCTTGATGGAAAGATGGTATCTCAAACCCCTTGATCCTCAACCTCTGCCTGACCCACTCCCTGCTAAACATAACCCCACCAAATACTGCATGTATCATCAGCAGCGTGGTCATGGCACCGATCGTTGCTATCGCCCTCTTTACGAGGTCCAGAATCTCATCGACAACCAGACGATAGCTCCACCTCAAGACCCCAATGACGAAGTACCTCATCCACGCCTTAACCTCTTCCATACACTACTTCCTACCTACAACCCCAGCGTATACATCACCCCGGCCCATCTACCCAAGCTTGAGGTGTTTATTTTAGAAAACACAGACTTGTGCATGATGGATGCACTTGAACCCCAATCATCTCAAACCCATGAACCCACTACTTCTGAGCTGATGAGTATGATTGAAGATCTTCAGAGAACAGTGGCAGATTTAGCCTTTGGGGTTTTGGCTCCATCATCGACCACATCACATACCAGGAATTTCATGTCAAAAGGCTCCCCAATCTTGGGACGGGCTGCATTTGAAGAAAGCCAATCCCTTGGCAAAGTGGAGAAAAATGACAAGAACAAGGTAGGGGTAGGCATTGGTCCCTATGAGCATCTTCAGTGGGCTGTTGAGGCTTTGAAGGTTGAAGGACTGAACAAACAACAAGTGCTCGTAGTTGTTGCAAAGATTGTGGATGGCATTTTTGCCACTCAGGATGAGAGCATTCTGAATCAAGAGGAAGCCGAGAAAAGGGATGTCGTACTAGAAATGCCCCTTTTAGCTCCAATCTTACACTCGGAAGAGATCATCAAACCCAGTCAGCACCTGTCAATTCTTTTGCCGGTACATCCAATACAACCTCACAAACCTCGAAGCACCAACCCCGAGGCCAGAGGGTCTTTACCCCACTCTACATGGCCTTGTCCAAAGCTCTCCAAATCCTCGTTGGACAAGGCCATCTCAAACCACTTGAGCCTCGGCCTCTCCCAGATCCCCTTCGGGCCAAGCATAATGCTGCCAAGTACTGTGCCTTCCATCAACAAATCAGTCATGACACTGACAGTTGTTTTCGTCTTTGCCACGAAATACAAGATTTGATTGATAACGAGGTCATCGCCGCACCAAGTCCTACAAAGTCTATCGGCACCGGATCAATGCATTGGGGGGATAATGTGACTGTGATCGGTGGATGAACCACCTGCCAATGGCACTCATTTTACTACGGATGTGGCGGATGGCACACACTGTTTTGAGCAATTCGCAAATGTTGTTTATTTTACTTCCTAACTTGAGTACTGGGTCAGTCTTGTTGTGTTGTATTGAGTCAGTCTTTTTGTATTGAGTATGTCTTATTGTATCAAGTCAGTCTTGTTGTGTTAGAGTCAGGTGATTTCGTGGGTGTTACCTCGGACATCACTTCCCTATTTGTTTTGTTTGTCTTTTCACTTTTTCTTTTGCGTCTGTTTCTGCCATTGCGCCAGTTGTGCAAAAAGATCTGAATGAAACGGCAGAGATTTTCACCTACTTTTCTATGCCTTGAAATCATTGCATTGACCTAAGTTTTTAAAAACTTTTCGAACACTATGATGAAAACAAAGATGAAGAAATTCCTCAGGATTTGTAAAAATTTGATCAATTGAGAGAAAGAGAGTCATGCTAAGCCCTTAATGAATGAGATCAATGTGAGTACTGAGAAGGATCCTAGCTTGATCCAGATTGGTTCTACATTGTCTTCAGAGGAGCCTGAGCGACTAGTCACTTTATTAAAAGATTTCAAAAAATGTTTTGTATGGTCCCACGAAGACATGCGTGGAATCGCTCTCGAGATTGTACAGCATAGGATCACTCTCGGCCTCAAGACTCAACCCCTTTTGCTTTCAAACCTTGAACTTTGATTTAGAATGTTCAATGATCAATCACGATATAATGCTTGTATGGCCGGATCAGAAGTAACCCTTGAACTAGGGGCAAGAAGGTCAGATGTCATTAAAGGAAGCTTGCAAAGCTAGATAAGAAGTAGCCCTTGAACTAGGGCCAAAAATGTCAGATGTGCTCGAAGAGTCAAAGATGAGTAATTTCTCAAACCAATGAAGACTGGCAAGAAAGCCAAATTCTAGAATTTGAAAGAAGAAAATTTTCGCCGAAGGACAATCAAGTTCCTATCCACAACAATAGGGGCAAATTCAGACTCGATTGGATGGACTCCTGCATCATCAGTGAACAACAACCATTCTCCTAGATTCAGATGGCTTCGAGATCTCAAAACCGATCAACATGGACAAGTTAAACTTTTCTATTCTTGAGAGGCTCGTTGGGCTGAAAACCCGGAAAGGCAACTCAGGCAAAAATAAGAGCAGAGAAAAGAAAAGAACAAAAATGAAGAAATAAAAAAAGAAAGAAAGAAAAAGAAAAGAAAAAAGAAAAAGAAAAGAAATGAAAAGAAGTGAAAAGAAAAGAAAAACAGAGCTCGCAAGGTTGAAAACTCGGAAGGGCAGCCTTAGCAAAAGTTAGAGCACAAAAGGAAAGTGTCAACACCCGAGTGAACCTCAATCTCGGAACTACGTACGTGTAACGACCCCAAAATCCGTATATGAAATTACTTTTATGCCCTTGTGGGTTAATGCATTTTAATTTAGTGATTGTAGACGCGCCCGCGTGGGCCTCACCGCTACAGTTCGGACTCGATTTGTGTCGGTTCTTAATCTGAACCAAAAGAGTCCAAATCCGGCAAATCGTTTTGGAAAACAGATTTTTTGAAAGAAGTGCCAAACATGAACTGCTTTGCCAGATACAGAGTCGCCACCTAAATATTTTTTTATGGGGGAATTTAGGAAACCCTGACTCGTTGCCTAAGGCCACGTGTCCGTCATCACCAAAGTTGCCTCGGCTCGGGAACTTGGGTATGATTGGGGAAGGTCAGCTATGAGCATCCCCTCTCGCCCGATCAAAGATCGGCCTCTACTAACCATGATATCTTGTTTTGAAAACATATGCGTTCTTATTCCGATTAATTAGTTAATCTTACTATGTGATGCGCACAACACAAAAGTATAGACTAGATTGCCTAATTTGGAACAAAGCATTGCATATCCGCCTATTTGAAATATGGTTTGAAATTTGCTACTCGCGAGTAGGCTAAAACACGGATTTCAATGAGTCGTTCCAACTCAAACAATCTAACCTTCACCCACAGGCATTCAGGCAATTTACATCATATAAGCATATAGCCTCATGGTAAGCATGCTTTCATGTTAAACATCCACACTCATGCGAGATGCTAAAGCATAAAAAAAACTTTACCGAGTACTCCGAGCCAAAACAAAAGAACTTGTTAGCAATCAATGCATGATCCAAGTCCATGTTAAGTGCCTAATGCATCGCACACAAAATGCAACTAGAATAGGCTCGGTTAATCCTAGGATGGCATGTGGAATGCAACAAATAATACATATTCAAGTTAGATTTGAAATACTATGCAATTAGCATGATGCGCCGAGCCCGGTGCATGCAAGACTGATGAATAATGCACGCATGCATAGCATAAGGTACGCTAAATTAAACATGCCCTAATACTAACCATCAAAGCAGGTAAGTAAAAGGGAGAAAGAAGTGGGGGTTTGGAAGACATGCACACACGCATCCACACTTATTACAAATTCGCCCTCGCTCGGAGGAACCAAAAGAATAATACACTTTAATTAGTCTACAAGCTAATTAAATAATTTACAGACCACCTAATTAATTAACAAATCAATTAAGCTAAGGAAAGCATTAAAAGGCCTCGGGAAGAGGGATGCACGCGTACTCGGATTGGCTTCGCCCGGAAATCCAATGCCATGCACAAGCTGCCTCTGTTTTCCCTGCTCTGCTCATCTGAAAATGACACAATTCCCAAGGTACACTCTCTGAACACTGTGGAACACCACCGGCCAAGGGGGAACACCACCGGCCAAAGGTAAGTGGCCATCGACCACAAATGAAGCCATCGGCTATAAATGGATGGCCAGTCGGCACTGAATGAGGTCGGTCGGCCATCTATGCCTGCAGAGTCCTGCTTTGACAGCAACAGAGGACAAGCAAGGTATGGCAATGCATTTCAAGCAAATGTGTGCACCAACATACCCCTTATCATGTTTATGACTCAAAGGAGGATGTTTCTTGATTTTCGGACCACCAATCACGCATTTCAATGCATGATGGCCCAAGAAATCAAGTTGTGCATTTTGATTTCAAATGTAATGCAAACCAAACAAGCACATAAGACCTAACCTCTATCACTTGATCAAGAGGCAAGGCATGCATGTCAAATGCAACCTAAGCATGCTAGCTAGATGTGCAATAAGAGCATGCAAGCAAACAATGTATGCTAGGTACACAACCTATGCAAATAAGCATGCAAGGCATGGACCGCTATGCTAATGACCAATCATACAAGATGTAATCTAAACAAGCAAGCATGTAAGGCATGCAACATGTTAAGCAACTTAATCAAGGGAGATTGCATGCCAAATGCAACATGATTCAAGCATGCAACACGTGCGATAGTCTAAGTATGCAACAACACACAAGGTGACCATGCAACAATATGCAAAGGAGGGACTTAAACTAATTTGGACAGCTCCTAAACAAGCCCAAAACAGTGGCCAACATGCTTAAAAATGAAGGCTAATGTGCATACAAACATGCATGCATACAAGGTCCAACACTAAGGCACCAAAGAGCAACTTTTAAGCACACTTAAAAGAGGATAAACATGGACAAATGGCATGCATAGAAAGCTTTGAAAATCATGTTAGAAAAGGGTGCCAAACCAACTTAACAAGACAAGCATAGCATGCAATGATGTCCAAGACTTAAGGCAAGCCAAGGGGCTTAAACCATGGCCATGCCAATCAAGCCTCACAAGGCTAAGAGGACTTAGAATAGTCCCAAGGCAGACCTAAACAAAGCTAAGGACACACCTAGATAGCATCTAAGCGGCCTACACATGGAAACATACAAAAGAGGCCAAACATGGAGCACAAGACTACAACCTTCTAAAGCATTAAAGGAGCATCAAATGCAAGCATACAAGCATACCATGGGGACTGAAATGATGCTATAAGTGGTGCCAAACCACTGAAACAAGGCAAGGGTGGCATGCTAGGAGGGTCAATGCTCAAGGCATACAAGAGAGGTTGCATGGTAGCTATACAAAGCAAGCCATGGATGGCCCAAATAACCAAAAACAGACCTTTAGCATGCTAAAACAAGCATAAAAGCTTCACAAAGCTAGGCCAAAAACATGCTAGACAAAAGGCTCAAAGCACAAAGCATGTTAAAGCAATTCATGGCATTACAAGACAAGTATGCAAGGCAAGCATGGTGTGTCTAAACCAAGTAAAAACAGAGGTAAATCATGGCAAAATACTACTAAATACCTCCTGAAACACGGCCAACATGAACTCAAAAATGGTGCTCACACATGAGGCTTAAAATGGCAAGTTTGAAGACAACAAGGAAAGGGGATGGCCCTCTCCTTCTTAGGACCTTAAGACACCATCCTCACCATTGAAATCCCTCAAGATTTCAGTGGTGAGGAGGCCCAAACAAGGTGGTCCCGGAACTCACCAAAAATGCACAAAATGGGGGCCAAACAAGGCCTAAGAGGGGTCAAACAACCCCAAATAACAAAACACCCTTAAACAACTATTTCAAGCAATGAAAAACAAGACTTTTATTAGTTATATACAAAGTCTAAAAATAGTTGCAAGATAGGCAAAAAAGCTATGCAAAAATGGGGTATAAAGGGCAAGAACACTCACCCTTGAAGAACACTTCCAAGATCACAAGACCAGACCTCTTCTTGGATCAAAACCAGCTCAAAAAGTTTGAAAACAAACCTCTAATGCCTCAGCAACTAGGGTATAGTGTAATACTAGGTGTTTGTATGCAAAACTATGAACAAACACACACTTATACACAATGAGAGGAAGATATAGAGATAGAATAGACACACACTCAAACCCTAATCTCAGACCTCTCTTTGGAATTTTTGTAACCAACCCTTGAGGAGAGAGGAGAAGCCCTCCTCTTATAGAAGATCACTCTTGCAAAGCTTACAAAACAAGCTAAGCAAGAGTGAAATCCCTCCATACACGTGTATGGAGGGGGTGCAAAGTGTATGCCAGCTAGCACAGCTGGCATAAAAATATTTGCAAAAGCAGATGCACAGTGGTTGGCCAGTCAAAAATGCCAAATTGACCAAAAGAATGGTCGGCCGGCCGCAAATAATGCCGGTTGGCCAAACATTTGGCCGATGGCAACAAATCAATGGCCGGTGGCGTCAAGCTATGGCCGGTGAGGTGTGGGGATGGCCAACAAGCCATTCCCTGCCCCTCAAAAGCAAAACACAAGTGTTTGGTGCAAAACCAAACACAAAACAGTCGAGTTGAGAGGTCCTGAGGCAAGGCGCGTGGCCGAGACCTCCGGGAACTCAAGACGAACACAAACATGGATAATCACCGAGTGTTCAAACGGTGACGTCCAAGTCTTGAGGACGGTAAAAAATGGGGTGTCTACAGTTACCCCTCTTTGACAGAACTCGAAAGTCATAACAATGACGGGAGTGAATGTCAAAGCCCAGAGACGACCCATTTTTGACAAGGCCGAAGACTTAGACAAAGCATGCAAGACAATAAAGATATGCGCCCGAAGGCAGGGGCAAAATGCAACTGACAATACAAGAAGCCGAGCATAACTTATGATCATGCAAAGAAAGCTGTAACGAAGCATAACATGCGATAGTTTTACGCTAACAAACACAAATCCGACTACATTACAATGTAGAAAGGATGTAAGAGAATTATGCAATTCTCGCTACGTTTCACGTGGAGAATACAATACCTGTGCGGTTCGTCTGGACCCCCCAGCTTCAACTGAACCGTACATACAATATCGTGCCTGAAAAAGAGAGAAACTTAACAGGTACAATATTGTTAGCAACATGCATGACAATGCATGTTAAGACTGCGTGACAACGCAAGTGTAGGAGTGCATGGCAATGCAACCTATGCGCAAAATGATATGCAATATTTACAAATCTACGTATAAACAATGCAAATGATATGAAATGCAATTGGATCATGATCAAATCATGAGCGGTTCAAAAAAAAAAAAACCACACAAATGTCATAAAGATGATGGAGATGCAAAGTCCGTCTACCATAGAAAAGGTGCCGCAACCCTCAAACCACAATACCAACAGTGGAATAGGCGCGTACATATGCAGAACTATGAGTGATGTAGACGGAACACAAGAACAAGTAATTGAGTGGAATGACATAAGTGAGGCATGCTCTGCTCAGAAAAGCTCATGATCCTAAATGCTGGATGCAATCGAACTACACTACAATGCAGTATATGCAGTGGATATGGCGCGCGACCAAAACATATCTTGCCTAGGAAAAGCATGGACATATACAAACCATGTTTAACACAGAAACGGTGCCGTCACCCTTAAACCACAATACCAGCAGTGGAATAGGCGCGTACACATAATATCATAACTGTGTTTCAACACGAGAAGTATGGGCACATACCAGATGCAAGGAAAGGCGCAAGCCATAGATGGATGGTGCAGTGAATGCATGCAAGCTACGATGCAATATATACAATATGCATGTAATGGATGTTTACAACGGGATCTGCTGGGGAGAATGCAATGGATGCAGCGGAAAAGGCATGCGGCCAAAATACATTTTGCCTAGGAAAGGCATGGACACATACCAACCGCGTCTAACACAGAAACGGTGCCGTCACCCTCAAACCACAATACCAGCAGTGGAATAGGCGCGCACACATAATATCATAACTGTGCTTCGACGTGAAAAATATGGGCACATACCAAACCAAGCTTAACATGGAAAGACGCAAGCCATTGATGGATAATGCAGTGAAAGCATGCAAGCTACAATGCAATATATACAATATGCACTGGATACTATGTACAATGCTATGTACAATGAATGTATGACATGCGCATGTTGTTTTTGTTGTTTTTTGTTTGTTTTTTTCTCTTGAAATTCATGACAACGCGAAAGGAAGAAAAATGCATGACAATGCATGTTTTTTTTTGGTTTGGAAATGCATGCAAAGTGCAAATGATGCATGTTTTTTTTTTTTTTTTTTTTTTTTTTTTCTTTGAAATGCATGCAAATGCATGAAACGAATGCGTGACAACGCACGTCTTTTGAGATGCATGACAATGCACAGGAGGTTGAATGCGTGACAATGCATGTCTTTCAAAATGCATGTGATCTTAAATGCGCGACAACGCATGTCGCTTGGAATACATGACAATGCATGTGAACTCGAATGCGCAATAACGCGCGTTGCTTGATATGCATGACAATGCATGTGAGTTGCGCATGACGATGCGACCTAAAGGATGTGCATACTAATGCGAGCATGACATGTGCATGACAATGCGAGATGTGTGCATAACGATGCGAATGAAATGACGTATAACCAATGCGCGTTTCATGACAAAATGTTGTAACGTATGCATGTGGGGCAACTTTCGAATCTCGCAAGAAACAAAAGGGATACAAAAGGATACACCTCGCACGTATTCGAGTGCTACGCACAGAAGACACGGCACAGAGACCGGTTGAGCTTCAGAAATGCATTTTCTTGCACTGTTTTGAGCAATGGAGGCACTATCTTGAGCAATGAAGGCCCCAAACCCTATAAAAGACCCAAAAAAAGGTGTAGGAGGTTCACTGGCCATCCATCGGCCACCAAAAAAAAGTCCACCGGCCATATATTTGGCCGACCGGCCAACAGTGTGGCCGACCGGCAAAATCTGCCTGAATCGGGGCAGTTTGGACATTTGGCCACGGGTCTTTTAAAATAGGGCCTCTAGCCCTATTCTTTTCACTTCCTCTTGTTCGAAAATTCTTCCCCTCCTCCTCTAGGTCATTTTTCTTCCTTCTATTCTCCGTTTTCCTCGGTTTTAGAGTCCATTTCGACGTTCGATTCGCGAACTCCTTTGCGTTTCAAACATTTTGAACCGAACAAAACTTTGTTTCAGTGTCTCTTTTTCGATTTCCACCACTCGGGGCTTATTTCCCTCGAGTTCATCTCGATTCCCGTGCCTTTTCCGCACCCCGACCTTTCCGGCCATTTTTCACCCTCCCGGGGTTGACTTTTCGGTTGACTCTTCGTATTCTCATCCGGTTTTCACTTTTTCGGTCATTTTCACACTCTCTTCGAGATGGCGAAGGACATTCCAGGTGGCGGGGCTCCCCCGGAGATGGACGTGGACCCCGAGGCCGAGCTCTTGCCTCTCAGCATCCGTCCATTCGATCCGGTGACCTACAGGCCGGTGATTCACGAGCTGCCTCCTGACGGACTGCGCCAGTTCAGGAGTTTTGACAGGAGGGTGCCACAAGAGCTGCTTTTGCGTGAGCCGGAGACGCACCTTTCATACGGCACTTTCGAGGTATATTCTTTCCCGTTTCATTTTCTGCAGAGTAGAATACCTAACTGCCATAGTCGATTCTGCCTTTAACTGCTTGATCTGGATACACCGATATACTATATGCTGTAGTCGATTGTGAACACACTTGTATTCGGTATCTGTTTGAATTGGGACACGTGCACACACACTGTATTTGCTCTGAACCACCTAAACACCCTGACACACCATACACTGTAGTTTACTGCGAGCACACCGGCACCCAATGTCTGTTTGAATCTGAACACGTGCACACACGCTATATCTGTACTGAACCACTCAAACGCACTGACACATCATATGCTGTAGTTCTTTGCTAGCACACCGGCACCCGATGTCTATTTGAATCTGAACACGTGCACACACGCTGTATTGTTACCAATTCTGAATGCTCTTCAAAACTGTATATTGAATATTGCTTTGCAACTGTTGTTTTTGAATACATGGGGATTCCCATGCCTTCCGGGGGTATGGGAATGTTGTTGCCCATGGATGGTACATGGAGCTACCGGACGCAGTTCGTCACATCGTAGACCAGGCCGGCTTTGGCGCCTTCTATAGGGGACTTTCCCGTCTTACCGCGAGTAGGCCCTTCCTTGCCGCTCTGGTGGTGGTGGGACACCACCGATTCCTTCCACTTCTCTGCCACGAGAGACATGACGATGACTCCCTATGACTTCTCGATGCTCACC
This sequence comes from Camellia granthamiana, assembly GCA_036172215.1. Lineage (NCBI taxonomy): Eukaryota > Viridiplantae > Streptophyta > Magnoliopsida > Ericales > Theaceae > Camellia > Camellia granthamiana. The sequence continues at coordinate 88,696,416 of CM069905.1, forward strand.
AGCATCGGGGTAGGGGGTGATTCGATCCCCTTTGACACAGACATGGACGAGTGGGAGGCCGCTCAGATGTATTTGCTGGGCGTCCTACCGCCTCTTGCTCGCCCAGGCTTCGTCAGATACTCGTGGTTGGAGGACCACTTCTGGGTTCAGCCAGCTCTAGCTGAGGAGGCGCCGATGACTCAAGAGGAGGTGGAGCGGTATGCACGCGGCTTCCTCATGTTCCTGTTAGAGACGACCATCTTCGCCGACCGGGTGAACACCGTGCCCCTCTGTTTGCTGAGCGCCTTGGTGGATGTCACACGGATCCTGCGCTACGACTGGGGTGGGGCAGCCTTGGCCACACTCTACGGATATATGAGCTCATCCTCCCGGTGCAGCGGGCAGTTGCTCGGGGGCTACTGGCGAGCTTGGGAGGTACATCTTCTTTTCTACTTTACATTATCTGTTTTACATTTCCTGTACTCTGTACACTGCACACACTGCGGTCTGCTTCACGTTGACTGTATACTGCACACACGGCACACATATAATCTGCTTTACACTGACTGTACACTGCACACACTGTACATTCTGCACAATACACTGCACACAACACAGTTCTACAATTTCTGCTTTATTCTGCATTCTGCTTTATCTGATAAGCGTACTGATATCTGCTCTGCAGTTGTGGGTCTACGCATACTTCCCGAGGCTTGCGCCAGTGCCCGACGAGGAGACTCCTCTCGGCATTCCATTCTCCCGACGCTTCGATGTGAGGTGTGTGCGGAGACCCCGGGAGTCTTTTATCTTCTTCCGCCGCTACTTCGATACCATTACCCCCGCAGAGGTTTGTTCAACTTTAGAGTTTATTTCAAGCTTTGCTTTGCACTGTATTTTCGATAATAGCAGAAAACTGACTGCATATCATTTTCAAATCACCAGCCCTGGGCTCCGTTGCCAGCTGCGGTTCGGGAGCGATTTGCGGTGCTGAGGAGACCGCCCGGTTCAGGATCTTGCTGGAGGGCCCGGTCTGTCGGGCTTGGTACCTGGGTGAATGCTTCCTGCGCCAGACCCTGGGTTTACCGGAGCAGATAGTTCCGGGTCCGCCTCCTACCCACATGAGGGACACAGAGAGGTTCACTCTCGAGCAGATGGCTGATTACACGATCGGCTGGGAGGCTGAGGGCTTCAGGGGCGAGGGCGACTACACAGAGTATGTCCAGACCTACATCATGCAGCCTTTGAGCAGTGGCCGTCGAGTTGAGAGAGAGAGGCCTGCGGCGCCAGTGGCTAGGGCAGGAGCGGGAGCAGGAGCATCGAGGACGGCTCGGGTCCGTGGCAGGAGTGGGGCCCGGAGAGGACGGGGAGCTAGTTGGCCAGCACTGCCCCACGAGGATGACATGCCGAGGGCAAGGTGGGGAGACTTACCAGATCCCTATCGCTCCCCCTCCGGTTGATCATGAGCTAGTCGGGTTCTACGACTTGCCCCCGGTATGTACTACTGCATTTTACATCTTGCATTGTCATTCCATTTCATTCGATATTCCGCAGAATACTGATGCTTCTAACACTTTGCAGGCTTCCTCCGAGTACACTCGTCAGTCCCTGGAGCTGACTGCTTCGGTGATGCGGATGCTCCAGCGGAGCCTCGATCTTCTGACCATCTACGGTATTCCGGTATGTTCTTCTGACCACAGTGTCAAACTATACACAATCTGATGCATCGCACTGTCAGTATAACACTCGATACACAGCCCTCACGGCATCTGATACACTGTAGCCCCCAGACTGTTCATAGCATCACTCACGGCATTCATACACTACACTCAGCCATTGCATTCTGTACCGACACACTGTTCACAGCATTCACACACTGTACTCAAACACTGTATTCTGTACTGATACACTGCTCATAGTATTCACATACTGTACTCATGCACTGTATTCTGTATTCATACTCTGCTTTACGTAGCATACTGATGCGTTTGCCATTTGTGCTTTTCAGGCTCCATTCCAGATTCCTGCTGCAGGATGTGCTCAGGCTGGGCCTTCTGTTCCTACTCGAGGAGGAGGGCGAGATGGCAGAGTATACCCCCGCACCAAAGCGGGGCGCACTCATGTTGGGAGTAGCTCTCGGGCACCAGTCCCTGATGACGATGAGTCTGAGGAGGAGGCGGAGGCAGAGGCATAGTCGTCCGAGGAGGAGACCGGAGACGGCTCAGACTCAGATGACGGTGCCGATGATGATGCTCGTGGACCTTCGTCCAGGAAGAGGACGAGGACAGACCCTCTGGCCTGAGACCAGTTGACATTGATCTAGATTTTTGCTGCTTTTCTTCTTTTTGTTTCGCTTTACTTTTTGTTGGTAGCTTGAGTACCTTGTACTGCCGCAGGTAGGTTTTTGTTTTCTCCAAAACTTTGTACTTGAAAGGATGATGAAATGAAACAAGCTTTTTATCTGAAAAAGTGTTACATTGATGCATTTCATATACTGCATCGCATTGCTTCATATTACACCTTAATGTAAATGAGATTGATCTCCTGTCTGAAAATCAAACACTTGTATTGTAATAACGGGATAATGAACCGGCCAACCGCAAAACAACTCATACAACAAAACTGCTCATTTTGGACACTCGGCTCATAACATAGTGCTTTTATTTTGCACAACGGCGAATCCTGAACAAACAGTTCAATCTGAAAAGACGGAATACAAAGGTGGAAGCTGCTGAAGCTGAAACACACTCAGATGCAATCCGGAACCGTATGTTCACTATTTCCAAGTGACCCAGGTTAAACCACTGCGGTTTTAAAAAAGAACCAAATCATGTTTTATACAAATGTGGAGAATGGCACAGCACTCCGAGCACATAAAATGATTAATTTTTGAAATTGAAAAAGGGTTTTTCAAACCGGGGTATTGAGCCTACAACTGAACACCGTGAAAAAGACTCAACAGCGAAAACAAAAAGGTAGACTACCTAAACACAACGAGGCACGCTCGAAACAGACTCAAAACAAGAGTTGAGGTAGACCAAACAAAAGACACGACACACAAACGTGTTATAAAGACGAGAGACCTCAGAAATCGCGAGGAGCCAGTTTCTTCGGGTATTATTGCCCACCCTTTTCTCGTTTGTGATTCTCATATCACTCGGCCTTCAGGCTCGGTTTTTTTTTTTTTTCAAAACCTTTTTGCTCACTTTTCTCTCAACTTACATCTCTCTATTCTTTAATCTCTCATTTTGTATCCCTCCCCTGGGTGGTTGATGGATAAACAAGAGGTTATGGGTTCATGCCCAACACTGTTGGCTCACAGCTATTTCCTCTGGTGACGTTTAGTCAATGCCCCAGCTGAGGGAGTGGAGTATCTTGATCCATTCCAAATCGTGCTTCGCACTTGGCTTGATACCTTGTTGCTCCGAGGATGTTGAGAGCTTTTAGCCCTTTGTTGTTAACCTCAGTTATGTCCTTTCTTGGCAGGTAGAGTGCCCTTCTGGCAAGTATGTTGACGACGGGGGAGAGACAGAACACCTGACTCAACTGTGCCCCTAATTCATCATTTTGACCCTTTTTTGTTTTCATTTTCTACTAAAATAATTTTGACCAAAATGAGAGTTAGATTAACATACTTGTTCCATTTTTGATTTGACAATCATGCAAGTCAGGCTATGAGCACTGAAAATTTTCCCTTTTGGGGTCCAAGAAAAGGTCCAGTTTTGGAAACTGAAATAATTTTCGAGAAATCAGTCAACCTCAGTAAAAATTTTCAAAAACTATTTTTACAAACGGTCAATGCTCAACGAGCGTAGAACATACCCTCGAGATGCACAACCTCGGATCGGAGGCAGTGGAAAATTGCCCCTTGCCTAGATGGCACTACACGGCAACGGAAAGTTGCCCCTGGTTTGAACGGTGATACATGGCAATGGAAAGTTGCCCCTTGCCTGGATAATGCCGCGGCATTTTGTAGTTAATCCTTATTAGCGATAATCACGACCAAACCCTCGGTTACAGAGAAGACGAAGATGGTCAAAACCAACATATGGACACAGTCACTTTAAAAGTGCGTGTGGCTGGACTTCGGGATGAAGTTGCCTACGTATCCCAGACATGGGAATCAAGCCTTACGTAGTTCCGGTTGTCACAACCGAATTATCGAATTCAGAGAAGGCAAGGATGATCAAAACCATTACATGGACACACTCAATTTGGAAGTGTTTGTGGCTGGACTTCAGGATGAAGTTCCCTACGTATCCCAGACATGGGAATCAAGCCTTACGTAGTTCCGGTTAAGGTACACTCGTGGATTAACCCTCACCATGCTCTCACTTTTGCCAAGGCCGCCCTTCCGGGTTTTCAACCTTGCGAGCTATGTTTTTCTTTTCTTTTCAATTTTTTTTCATTTCTCTTTTATTTTTTTGTTTTTCATCTTTTCTTTTGCAATTTTTTTTGTATTTTTTCTCTTGCTCTAACTTTTGCCTGGGTCGCCCTTCCAGGTTTTCGGCCCAGCTAGCCTCTCAAGGGTAAAAGTGCAGCTTGGTCCATGCCAAATGGTTTTTGAAATCCTGAAGTCGTCCGAATCCAGGGGAATGACTGTTGTATTGATTTGCATAAGGTGTCATCTTTGGCTCTTCGAGCACATCGGACATTTTTGCCCCTAGTTCGAGGGGTGCTTCTGATTTAGCTTCGCAAGTTTCTTCTGATGAGGTCTGATCTTCTTGATCTGACTTTGGTGCCTCTTGTTCGAGGGCTATTTCAAATCTGGCCACACAGGCCTTACATCGCGCTTGATCATTGAACAGTCTGAACCCAAGGTCCAAGGTTCGAAAGCAAGGGCTCAAGTCTCGAGGTTGAGAGCGATCCTAAGCTGCACAATGTCAAGAGCGATTCCACACAGGTCTTCGCAAGACTGCACAAAACATTTTGTTTTTGAAAGTTTTTAAGAAAGCGACATATCGCTCACGCTGAAGATAGTGTGGAACCAATCTGGATCAAGCCGGGGTCCTTCTCAGTACTCATGCTAACAAGCATGATTTTATTCATTAAAGGCTTAGCATGCCTCTCTTTCTCTCAGTTGGTTAAATTTTGCAAAACTCGAGGAATTCCTTCCTTTTCGTTTTCACCGCAGTGTTCAAAGAGTTTTTGAAAAACTTAGGTCAATACCATGACTTATAGGCACAAAAGAGTAGGTGAAATGCGCTGCCATTTCATTCTAACTTGCTGGCACAACAGGCTCAAAGTAGCAATAGGCACAGAAACATGATAGCCGCAGCTGTTTCATTCAAAACCTCCGGTTGCAATTGGCTCCACAGCAGAGACAGACTCAAAAGAAAGCAGAAGAATAATTACAAAAACATGATATCCGAGGCAACAACCCTGGAATTACCTGACATTCTATACAATGGGACTGACTCAGTACAACAAGACAGACCCTTAAGCAAAAAGACTGACTCAAGACAGTGAGACAGACTTAAAACAAAATCAAAGAAATGGCTCAACACCCAAGCTAGAAATTACAAAAAACAGCATCCGCAAATGCTCAAAACAGTGCGTGCCAGATGCCACATCTGAAATACACTCAGCGCCGCCCGTAGGTGGTCCAACTTCTGATCACATACTCGCAGTATCGTCGAAATCTAACAACTCGGCAGTGACAGACTTTGCTGAGGTGGGCGGGAGGATGACCTCATTGTCGATCAAATCTTGTACTTCATGACGAAGACGAAAATAGTTGTCGGTACAATGACCGGTTTGCTGGTGGTACGTGCAGTATAAGGTAGCATCATGTGTGAGAGGGAGATTCTTCGGGAGAGGCTGAGGCTCGAGGGGTTTAAGGTGCCCCATTTCAGCAAGGATCTGGAGTGCCCTAGACAAAGGCATGGAGAGTGCATGGAAGACTCTGTGCCCTCGGGGCAGATACTTCGAAGTTTGCTGACTTTTGCCGGACGCACTGGCAAAAGGATCGGCAGGTGCCGCCTTGACTTTCTGATCCTTTCCCGGTGTAGGGTTGGGGTTAGAGGGAACTGTTCTGGCATGACGGGGCCTATCCTGATTTTCTGTCTGGCTGGAACTCCCCTCGGTTGGAGTGGGGAAAGCATCATCCACAGTTTTGGCCACCACTGCGAATATTTGTTGCTTATTCATCCCCCCGGCTTTCAAAGCCTCGACTGCCCACAGCAGCTGTTCAACAGGATCGACACCTGTTCCCACTTTGCTCTTACCTCTAGCCTCAGCTTGATCGAGGGTTTGGGTTGCTTCATCAGAGTGGAACCCGGTTGTTGTTGACACGTCATGGCCATAGTTTGAGGCAGCCTCAGGTTGGCTGAGCTCGATCACAATTCGCCTCAGTAGCGGGGGCTCCTGCAGTACAAAATTCCCGGCGTAGGATGTAGTTGGTGGCGAAGCCGACATTCCGTAGGTGAGATCAGCCACAGATCGCTGAAGATCACCAATCATTCCCATTAACTCAAACGTGGTGGGCTCATGAGCCGGATACAACTGGGGTTCCCAGATCGGGCGCGCGGCAGACGACCTGGGCGGATGCGGCACATCAACATTGGTTTCATTCTATAAGATGATTCCTTGGTCTAATGCGGCTGTCATAACCACAATTTCCTCCGAACTTTGCGTCATCATAAGTCCTCTTGAACTGAATGGGGATGATGGATCAGATGTCTGTCTTGCCTCAGCAGAGGAGATCACTGGCTATTCTGTATTAACTCTCTGAACTGAAAGAGAAAACACGGAGCATTTCGGTCCAATCAGAACATACACAAGCATAGCTGAATAACTGTACTCTACTACTGATCATTGTTCCCCAAAAAAACCACTACCCAAAAAAAAAACTGAATCTGATACCCGCAGATATAACTAATTCCTCAAATTCCGATACTGATGCCCTCGGGCCTGATACCCAAACTTGCAAACTGATATATGCGTTCCCCTGTAGAGGTCAACTCAAAAAAGCACATAACAAACAAGCAAGAGCCAAAACACCCCTATGTTGGGGTAGGGTTTCCCTGTCCTATTTTGTTAGGAGCTAGGGTTTCACTATACACACAGCGGTTTCAAACAACCTATGATCGGGTAGCAACCTGTCCTAGCTTGGAATGGTCACTATGGATTCCGAATATGCACTTGGTCGAATGGTCAAAAAGGGTGCCCTGGTGACAACCGGGGTTTGCTTTCCCATCGTGGCAGAGCCCGTAACCGGTCAACCTTATGGCATGCTTCTCGAAGCGAACCTCCAGCAAACCGTTCAGGAATAGCAGACGGCAAACACTGTGACTTAGGCGCACCAATGCACATGCAATGCAAAGAAACACATAAGCGTAGTCAAAACAAGATATCACGAGTTCGAGTCAAGCTCTCTAAACTCCCCAGCAGAGTCGCCAGAAACTGTAGACGCGCTCGCGTGGGCCTCACCGCTACAGTTCGGACTCGATTTGTGTCGATTCTTAATCTAAACCAAAAGAGTCCAAATTCGGCAAATCGTTTTGGAAAACAGATTTTTTGAAAGAAGTGCCAAACATGGACTGCTTTGCCAGATACAGAGTCGCCACCTAAATATTTTTTTATGGGGGAATTTAGAAAACCCTGACTCGTTGCCTAAGGCCACGTGTCCGTCATCACCAAAGTTGCCTCGGCTCGGGAACTTGGGTACGATTGGGGAAGGTCAGCTATGAGCACCCCCTCTCGCCCGATCAAAGATCAGCCTCTACTAACCATGATATCTTGTTTTGAAAACATATGCGTTCTTATTCCGATTAATTAGCTAATCTTACTATGTGATGCGCACAACACAAAAGTATAGACTAGATTGCCTAATTTGGAACAAAGCATTGCATATCTGCCTGTTTGAAATATGGTTTGAAATTTGCTACTCGCTAGTAGGCTAAAACACGGATTTCAATGAGTCGTTCCAACTCAAACAATCTAACCTTCACCCACAGGCATTCAGGCAGTTTACATCATATAAGCATATAGCCTCATGGTAAGCATGCTTTCATGTTAAACATCCACACTCATGCGAGATGCTAAAGCATAAAAAAAAGCTTACCGAGTACTCCGAGCCAAAACAAAAGAACTTGTTAGCAATCAATGCATGATCCAAGTCCATGTTAAGTGCCTAATGCATCGCACACAAAATGCAACTAGAATAGGCTCGGTTAATCCTAGGATGGCATGTGGAATGCAACAAATAACACGTATTCAAGTTAGATTTGAAATACTATGCAATTAGCATGATGCGCCGAGCCCGGTGCATGCAAGACTGATGAATGATGCACGCATGCATAGCATAAGGTACGCTAAATTAAACATGCCCTAATACTAACCATCAAAGCAGGTAAGTAAAAGGGAGAAAGAAGTGGGGGTTTGGAAGACATGCACACACGCACCCACACTTATTACAAATTCGCCCTCGCTCGGAGGAACCAAAAGAATAATACACTTTAATTAACCTACAAGCTAATTAAATAATTTACAGACCACCTAATTAATTAACAAATCAATTAAGCTAAGGAAAGCATTAAAAGGCCTCGGGAAGAGGGATGCATGCGTGCTCGGATTGGCTTCGCCCGGAAATCCAATGCCATGCACAAGCTGCCTTTGTTTTCCCTGCTCTGCTCCTCTGAAAATGGCACAATTCCCAAGGTACACTCTCTGAACACTGTGGAACACCACCGGCCAAGGGGGAACACCACCGGCCAAAGGTAAGTGGCCATCGACCACAAATGAAGCCATCGGCTATAAATGGATGGCCGGTCGGCACTGAATGAGGTCGGTCGGCCATCTATGCCTGCAGAGTCCTACTTTGACAGCAACAGAGGACAAGCAAGGTATGGCAATGCATTTCAAGCAAATGTGTGCACCAACATACCCCTTATCATGTTTATGACTCAAAGGAGGATGTTCCTTGATTCTCGGACCACCAATCGCGCATTTCAATGCATGATGGCCCAAGAAACCAAGTTGTGCATTTTGATTTCAAATGTAATGCAAACCAAACAAACACATAAGACCCAACCTCTATCACTTGATCAAGAGGCAAGGCATGCATGCCAAATGCAACCTAAGCATGCTAGCTAGATGTGCAATAAGAGCATGCAAGCAAACAATGTATGCTAGGTACACAACCTATGCAAACAAGCATGCAAGGCATGGACCGCTATGCTAATGACCAATCATGCAAGATGTAATCTAAACAAGCAAGCATGTAAGGCATGCAACATGTTAAGCAACTTAATCAAGGGAGATTGCATGCCAAATGCAACATGATTCAAGCATGCAACACGTGCAATAGTCTAAGTATGCAACAACACACAAGGTGACCATGCAACAATATGCAAAGGAGGGACTTAAACTAATTTGGACAGCTCCTAAACAAGCCCAAAACAGTGGCCAACATGCTTAAAAATGAAGGCTAATGTGCATACAAACATGCATGCATACAAGGTCCAACACTAAGGCACCAAAGAGCAACTTTTAAGCACACTTAAAAGAGGATAAACATGGACAAATGGCATGCATAGAAAGCTTTGAAAATCATGTTAGAAAAGGGTGCCAAACCAACTTAACAAGACAAGCATAGCATGCAATGATGTCCAAGACTTAAGGCAAGCCAAGGGGCTTAAACCATGGCCATGCCAATCAAGCCTCACAAGGCTAAGAGGACTTAGAATAGTCCCAAGGCAGACCTAAACAAAGCTAAGGACACACCTAGATAGCATCTAAGCGGCCTACACATGGAAACATACAAAAGAGGCCAAACATGGAGCACAAGACTACAACCTTCTAAAGCATTAAAGGAGCATCAAATGCAAGCATACAAGCATACCATGGGGACTGAAATGATGCTATAAGTGGTGCCAAACCACTGAAACAAGGCAAGGGTGGCATGCTAGGAGGGTCAATGCTCAAGGCATACAAGAGAGGTTGCATGGTAGCTATACAAAGCAAGCCATGGATGGCCCAAATAACCAAAAATAGACCTTTAGCATGCTAAAACAAGCATAAAAGCTTCACAAAGCTAGGCCAAAAACATGCTAGACACAAGGCTCAAAGCACAAAGCATGTTAAGGCAATTCATGGCATTACAAGACAAGTATGCAAGGCAAGCATGGTGTGTCTAAACCAAGTAAAAACAGAGGTAAATCATGGCAAAATACTACCAAATACCTCCTGAAACACGGCCAACATGAACTCAAAAATGGTGCTTACACATGAGGCTTAAAATGGCAAGTTTGAAGACAACAAGGAGAGGGGATGGCCCTCTCCTTCTTAGGACCTTAAGACACCATCCTCACCATTGAAATCCCTCAAGATTTCAGTGGTGAGGAGGCCCAAACAAGGAGGTCCCGGAGCTCACCAAAAATGCACAAAATGGGGGCCAAACAAGGCCTAAGAGGGGTCAAACAACCCCAAATAACAAAACACCCTTAAACAACTATTTTAAGCAATGAAAAACAAGACTTTTATTAGTTATATACAAAGTCTAAAAATAGTTGCAAGATAGGCAAAAAAAGCTATGCAAAAATGGGGTATAAAGGACAAGAACACTCACCCTTGAAGAACACTTCGAAGATCACAAGACCAGACCTCTTCTTGGATCAAAATTAGCTCAAAAAGTTTGAAAACAAACCTCTAATGCCTCAGCAACTAGGGTATAGTGTGATACTAGGTGATTGTATGCAAAACTATGAACAAACACACACTTATACACAATGAGAGGAAGCTATAGAGATAGAATAGAACACACTCAAACCCTAATCTCAGACCTCTCTCTGGAATTTTTGTAACCAACACTTGAGGAGGGAGGAGAAGCCCTCCTCTTATAGAAGATCACTCTTGCAAAGCTTACAAAACAAGCTAAGCAAGAGTGAAATCCCTCCATACACGTGTATGGAGGGGGTGCAAAGTGTATGCTAGCTAGCACAGCTAGCATAAAAATATCTGCAAAAGCAGATGCACAGTGGCCGGCCAGCCAAAAATGCCAAATTAACCAAAACAATGGTCGGCCGGCCACAAATAATGCCGGTCGGCCAAACATTTGGCCGATGGCAACAAATCAATGGCCGGTGGCCTCAAGCCATGGCCGGTGAGGTGTGGGGATGGCCAACAAGCCATTCCGTACCGCTCAAAAGCAAAACACAAGTGTTTTGGTGCGAAACCAAACACAAAAGAAGTCGAGTCGAGAGGTCCTGAGACAAGGCGCGTGGCCGAGACCTCCGAGAACTCAAGACGAACACAAACATGGATAATCACCGAGTGTTCAAGCGGTGACGTCCAAGTCTTGAGGACGGTAAAAAATGGGGTGTCTACAGTGATATCTGTTCGAATTGAGGAATTATCTATTGAGTCACGGCTTTAAAATTTAAATTACCGACCTTTATGGGTTCAGAAATAAAAAATGAGTGTTTGGTTACATCAATGGGAATTTTTAGAACTAATTGGGAAAATTAATTGGAAATCTAATTCGTCTGATTCGTTAATGCACGTTTGGGTGGTTAACTTTGTACTGCAAATTGAAGGCCTTAGAGGCTTCAGAAACCAGAATAGAGGACATCTTTATGACCAGCACAATTTTTAGAGTCATTTGAAAAGTTTAATTAAAATTTGATTTTATGCGATTCGTAAGGCCGTGTTTGGCTCTCCCCATTGTGTTAAGTTTATGTGTGTATATGTATATGTATAGATGTGCTATATGAGTGGTGGAACTCATCACTTTGAAGTCAAATAAAATATCCGAGGGAGAGAACCAAGAGAACGGAGAGCAAAGGAGAAAGGAAGCTCTCCAAGAGAGAAAAAGAGCTCACCATCCATGGAAGCTTGGGGAAATTGAAGAAAACTAAGAGAAAGGCAAAGTTTGAACTAAGGTATGACCATCTATCTTGAATCCTTATGTTTAAAGCATCAATTACATGAAATCAAGGATTGATTTGGAAGATGTAATATATATAGATGAATTGGAGTTTTGGATTATGGATGAAATGAACTCTCTTCTTGAAATTGAACCTTGATTCCTTAAGAGTTGCTTAATTGAAGAGTTAAATTCTTTATATTTGTTTATCTTGAGGTTGAGTATGCGAAGTTGAGCTCCAATCTTGAGGTTTTACATGATTAGTTATATATGAATGAAGATATATGTAAATATGAAAGAAGTGAGCTTGAACCCCAAACCATGGCTATTTTATGCTTTTGTGTTCTAATTCTTAACCTTATTTTTGTGCTTGGGGATTGAGTAGTATTTTGAGATTATGATGTTTGATGGAAGTTAATAATGTGAAATTTATCATGTATTAAAGAGTTTTGGGCTTTGATTTACATGAATTTGAGGTTAATCTTGAAAATGAGAAGTTCCAAAACAAGAAGCCATTTTCGGACTGAAAATTGCCCAGAGCTGCACGTGCGGCGGGTCTTCCTGCACGTGCGGCAGTCCAGTCCCAAAACTAAATTTGAATCTCCTAAAAAGGCACGTAGTCCCGCACCACACGTGTGGCCCTGTTTCCCGCACGTGCGGGGACAACTATATCCAGCCAACTTTGAACAAGCATATCTTTTGCATCCAGACTCCGTTTTGAGTGATTCTTGAGCCTAAAGTCAAGCCCCGGAAGTGTAGTTTCCAATGGTGGTGGTCTCACTTCCAAATTCTAAGTACAGAAATAGTTATGCCAAAATTAGTGATGACTGTTCACTTTCTGTTTACTGGTTTATGCCGCTTCTTCGCGTAAATCATTTTCCATCGATTCCTCCTATTTTCTGAGACATGGATTATAACTTATTAAGGAATAATGAGCTTGGTACCACCATGACTAATTGATTAAATGATCAAAGAGAATAAGTAAAGGATCGATTATGATCTCATATTATGTGTTGTGCACTGTGCTTGCAGGTCGAGACGAGGACATCGTCCCATTACTACTGGGAGCCGATCACTGTGAGTAATAATAGTGTAACGATATGTTTCACTTACTTCTTGTGATTATGATTTATGTATTGTTATTTGTGAATGGCCTATTCCATTGATATTGTGCTTTGATTAAATTAATGGATATGAGTGAATAATGGCATTGATATGGACCTAAGGCCATTCTATCCCTAGCAATAGACGTGGGCCCGAGGCCGTTATGATGTGAATTGTTCTGTCCCTATAAATGTAGTGATACATTTGCCTTCTGTTAATAGTTATTATTAATGTTCTGTTGACTTGTAATAAACCATGGAAAAATCTATGTGCACTATTGAGTAATGGTATCTGTTTTGCTAATATGTGGGCCTGAGGCCATTCTGTATAATTTGTTAGGCCTGAGGCCGCTCTGTATAATCCGTATAATATGTTAGGCCTGAGGCCGCTCTGTATAATCTGTTAGGTGCCGCTCTGTATAATCTGTTGGGCCTGAGGCCGCTCTGCATAATATGTTGGGCCTAAGGCCGTTTTGTATTCTGCATGGGCTTGAGGCCGGTCTGTATTACATATGGGCTTGAAGCTAGTCTGCATTACATGTGAGCCTGAGACCGTATTGAAATATAGTTATGGATAAGATCTGTGTATAGTTTGGTATCTGTCTATTTAATTTATCCAAGGTTTTGCTTATTTAATTAACCTCCTTACACTGCTATTATTCACTGAGCCTTGCTCACCCCGTTATTATGTATATTTATGTAGGTGAGCCATCAGGGATTGACACTAGATTGGTACTGAGGTTCGCCTGTCTGCCAAGTCACCTGGGGTATGCCTCCGTGTGGAGGCCTTAATTTGTGTTGGGAGTCATATAAATTATTAAGTCTTATGTAAGTGTGTGTGAGATCTATATAAATTCTGTGATTGTATATGTAACTCTGGGAATGTATTTAAATGCTTAAATCCAATTAAACCATCATGTACGTACAAGCTCAATGGATGTTGTCATCCATTGATATTGCTTCCGCTTAAGGCCCTGTATGTGGTTAAATATTATTCTAAAATTCTGTTTTGAGGCCTATGTACAGGCCGGTCATGGGCCAAACTTTTAGGGGCGGGTTTGGGTCGTAACAGTATGACTTGATTCCCATCTTTGGGATACGTAGGCAACTTTATCCTGAAGTTCAGCCCCAATAATTTTCAGCCTGTTTGGCTTATCTATGTTGATTGGCTTATCCTTGTTCAAACTTGGCTATCTTATCCATGTGCGAATTGCTTGTCTTCGTTCAAATTCGGCTGTCTTATTCCGTTACAAGATTCAAATGTAAGACAAATCAAATTCAAATATGAGATTGTGCATCTCGAGAGTAGATTCCGCGTTGGTTGAGCAATGGCCATTTGCAAAAACAATTTTTGAGGATTTTTTAATGAGGTTAACTAATTCTCTCAAAAATTATTCCATTTTTCCAAAACTGGACCATTTCTTAGACCTAAAGAAAGAAAAAATTTCAGTGTGCATAACCTGACTTGCATGATTTCAAATCAGAAAATCAAACAAGTATGTTAATCTAACTCTCACGTTGGTCAAAATTGTTTTAGCAGAAAGCCAAAATCAAAAAATGGTCAAAATAATGAACTAGGGGCATAGTTGAGTCAGGTTTTCTGTCTTTTCCCTGTTATTAATGCACTCGCCAGAAAGGGCGCAACTGAAGTGAACAGCAGAGGCCAAAAGACTCTCTCATCCTCCAAATAGTGAGCTACCAAGCTAAGTGCGAAGCACGAACTAGAAATAGAGCTGGATATTCGACCCCCTTATCTAGACGGGTTTGATCGCGCTTAAATTGGCATTTGACCCAGAATGGGGACGTACAAAACGCAATGTATAAGACCACTCAATTGTATGCCTGGCCGGTGGGACATGTTGTAACTCACCTCGGTCAAGTTAAGCCAGGGGCATCATCAACCGATGTCAGTTGCAGATTTACTGCACATCCAATCGCGCCACAACCCCTCTGTGGGAAAGCTCACTAGTTGTGAGCAAAATAAGGAGAATCTAGTAGAATGCTAGGGCCAAGAGCTCATGACTTCTTGCTTATCCACCAACCACACCTGGGGAGGGATAAAAAAAAATAAGAGAGATTAAAGAATATAGAGATATGCGCTGAGAGAAAAAGTAAGGAAAGGGCTTTTTAGAGAAAACAGAGATTGAGTGCCAGAGTGATGTGAGAATCACAAATGAGAAAGGATGAGAAACAATATCTAGAGAAACAGGCTCCTCGTGAATCGAGAGGTCTCCCACCGATGGATAGCAGAATGTCCGAGTGTTGTGTTTGTTGTTTGTCTCGATACTTGTTTTGAGTCATTTAGTGTGTTTGTGTTATTTTTACCTCGTCTTTCCCTTTGTTAAGTCGTTTTGACTGTGGTCAGTCGCAGGCTCAATACACGGTTAAGAACTCATTCTCAATCTCAATTTCAAAAAAAAATCGTTTTGGGCTCAGAGTGCTGTGCCATTCCCAACATATGTGCAAGACATGATTCTTTCTTTCATAAATTGTAGGGTTCAACCCCGATCAAGAGGGAGCAACCGAACCAGGACCTATCTGAAGCTATATAGGTTCCGAACTGCAAAGCAAAAGAAAAGAGGAAAAATCGGAGCATCTGAGTTTGTTTCAACTTCAACAAATTCTGAGACTGCATTTTAGGTGAACATTCTCAGGCCTCGCCTTTCTCTGGAGTATGAGTGTATCTCGACCCCAAGTTGGAACAATTCAACAAATGTGTGTTTTAAGCCCACTTTGTTGTGGCAAATCATGTTTTAAGCCCACTATGTTTGGTGGCAAATCCGCACCTTTTAAGCCCACTTGAGGGTGGCAAATTTAAACCATTTTCGAAAACAAACATGAGTTGAATTGTTCCAAGTCTTGCGACTAGTCTATACTTGCTTGTGCGCATCCTATAGTAAAGCTAGTTTAATAATCGAAATAAGAACACATAATGTTTATAAAACATCATATCATGATTAGTAGAGGCCGATCCTTTGATCGGGTGAGCGGGGGTGCTCAATTCATGACCTTTCCCTCTCGTACCTAAGTTCCCGAGCTGAGGCAACTTTGGTGATGACGGACACGTGGCCTTCGTCACGAGTTAGGGTTTCCTAAATTTTTCCCAAAATAAAATATTTAGGTGGCGACTCTGTATCTGGAAAAATAGTCCAATTTTGGCATTATTTGATTTAAAATCAATTTTCCAAAAAGGTTTGCCAGATTTGGACTCTTTGGTGTTTATCAGTTTCACATTGCACTTGTGAGACTAGATTCAGAACCACGGGAGTCCGAACTATGAGGCCTTCTTTTTAAACCCTTCCTAAAAGGCGGGGCGCAGAAAAAGGTGAGTCCACAATGTGCACATTATCTGAACGTGTGCACGATCATTGCATGTGTGCACTTAGTTTATATGTGCGCACATTGAAGCATCGTTGAGTTATTTTTGGTAACTCAATTTTGGTGAATTTTTGGTGGGAACGGCAGGGGAGAATCGATGAAACCGTTGAAGGGTTGTTGAGACTTCCCCCAGCTCTATAAATAGATCCTCTCCCATTCTCTTTGAAGGGGTTAAGGAATAAGAGTCACTTTTTGCAAGTTTAAGAGCCAAACATCACCTCGCCTCTCTTCCCCTCCTCCTAACAACGAAAATACCTGATTATACAGCAACTAAACAACTTTGAAAACTTCTAAGGACTGAAGCACGTCAATCCTAACTTGGAACCAAAGCTTGAGGAAGGTTTGCAAGCAAGAAACTTGAATTTCCTTGCTCTCTTCTGCATTCGCTCTTTGGTTTCTTAAAACCAATAGGTAAACTTCTATATTTTTGTCTATTTCAGGATCTATTCTCTGTTTGTCTTCAATGTCCAAGCATGCTAGGATGTTAGTCTATCATAGCATCATGTAGATTATTCATCTTATCTATTTTCTCACTTTATTTCGCATGTTTTCTTTACGTACATTATAACATCATGATTAGGCTCATCTAATCATCTAGAACTCATGTGTTAGGCCCAGTTTGAATCATCATGTAAATAGCTAATATCATTGCTTTTTTTCTTTTCATTATGTGTTGTTTGTCTTTTTATGCATATTCATCATTTAGTAGCCTCAAACCAGGCCCAGGTTCATATCTTGTATACGTTAGCTGCATTTAGGTCATATTTAATTTATGTATAGTATGTAAGATGCGAAAGTGGGCGACTGGGTAAGTCCTTTTAATCCTCATAGCATGTGGGTGTCCTTGTTGCATTGTTCTTCAATAATTCAAGTTATATGCTTTCTATGCAAAATTGGCTGTTTTGAGTGATTTTCATAAATATTGTTTGTTTTGGGTTAAGTTTATAGCGATGAATCACAAAAAATCTCATTTGTGGAAAAATCATTTTTTTAAAGATATTTTAAATCCAAAATGAATGACATTTATTTTCTTCAATCACTAGTTTTAGGTTAG
Source organism: Camellia granthamiana (assembly GCA_036172215.1). Lineage (NCBI taxonomy): Eukaryota > Viridiplantae > Streptophyta > Magnoliopsida > Ericales > Theaceae > Camellia > Camellia granthamiana. The sequence continues at coordinate 88,713,793 of CM069905.1, forward strand.
TTAAGGGGTTTAGGTCTAAATGATTTTTTGTGAACATTTAACCACTAAAATCTTAAAATAGAGAGTGAGTAGAGGCCAATTTTTAGATTGGGCAAAAGGAGGTGCTTCCATGTAAATGACCTTCCCCTTTTGTACCTAAGCTCCCGAACCCGGAATGTTCTTGGTTATGATGAACTAGACCTTAACATAGTTTTCATCGTTAAAGGTTTCTTAATTCCTCTTTAAAAATTAAGTGGCGACTCTATGTCAATAAAGCAAATTAGTATGGAAAGCAATACCTTATACTCGAAAAAAGCAGGCGCCCACATTTGGCAACTCTACTAGGGAAATAAGTGAGCTTGAGTTGAAAAGTTCTATTTTATGAAATTAGTTGTTAATTGCTAATTGTTAATTGCATTTCACCATTTGAGAACTAAGGAAACCTACCTTATTGCATAATATTCCGGACAGTATTTGCGGGCTATGTTATATCAATAAAACAAGCATCAGATTATGCTATTAGTATTGTTTGATAATCTCTTTATGGAATGAGGGGTATATTGATAGTAATAATTGATGTACCCTTTTGTGATCAAACCTACCTTTTGCATATAGAGAGCATTAGCACTTTCCAAACTAGGGTAGAAAACCCACCCTTTTATGATTACAATGTGGCCTTTTTGTATGATTTAGTGAATCTTAGATCCTATTTCCAAATTAGGACAAGGCAACCCTACCCCTAAATAGGCATGAATACAAATTATGTGCTTATATGGTATCTTGTCTTAAATGGAAATGGTTTGATTTGATTCTGAGATCAATAATAAAAAAGACAGTGATTTCATTCCAACAATTGGAGGAGTTGGAAATGGTAATAATTTGATTCTGGGGGGCAATCTAAGTTATTTTGGGTAGTAATTGAATAACAAAAATTTGGGGAGTGATTGGATTCTGATTACGATTCTATGGAAAATTAGGGGATGGTTTCTCAAATTAAAGGATTTGAATTTGAATTCTTACCTTAGTGATCAATTAAGAATAATTGACTTTTCAAAATTTAAATCTCCAAGAAAATATGAGATTAAAAGACAACTTAAAAAAAAAGAAAGAAAGAAGTTTCCAACCTAAGTAGAGCCTTGAAGATTATGGAAGGTATTTGATTGAATAAGAATTTTTAGGTCATTTACTTTGGGGGGAATTTCAAATTTTATTGAAAAATGATAGGCAAGAAAGTGGTGACCAATTCTTATATTTTGAAATAAAATTCCAATTCCCTTAAAAGATATTTGACTAGAAGATAATTATTTGATTAGATGCTTAGAATAAAATCCAAAGCTCCTTCGAAGGAAGGAATTTCAAAAAAATTCTGAGTAGAATTTTAGAAATTATGGAAAGTTTTTGATTAGCTGAAAATCTTTAAGTTGTTGACTTGTAAGGAATTTTGATTTTATGGACAAGTGTTAGGCAATGAGGTGATGACCAAGTCTTTTATTTTGAAATTCCTTCAAAGGCATTTGACTAGAAGATGATTGTTTAATTGATTTCTTGGAATAAACTCTGAAATTCCCTGGAAAATTTTTAAAATAAAATTTGAGTAGAGTTTGGAAATTATGGACAGTTCTTTTCATTAAGTAAAAATCTTTGGGCTAATGACTTTGGAGTGAACTCTGATTTATGGGAAAATGATAGATGAGGAGGTGATGACCAAGTTTGCCATTTTGAATAAAATTTTAGTTCCTCTATAGGGTATTTGGGTAAAAGGATGTTGTTTAATTGATTCATTGGAATAAAATCTGCACTCCTCAAAATTTTTCAAAAAAAAAAAAAAAAGAAGGGAAAGAGAGAAGCCTTGAAATTTGAAAAAAAAAGAAGGAGATTTTACTTTGAAAAAAAAAAAAGAGAGTTATAACTTGATTATATGATTCTAAAATGAAAATGAGGTACCTTTTTAGTAAAACAACAAATAATGAAAAGACAATTGTTTAGGTTGATCACTTTGGTAAGAACCCTTAGAAAATTCCTCAAAATTTCCTTGATTAGGCAACTATCACCTAATGGAGGGTGATGATAATTCTGAGGATCCAACGGTAAGTAATTAGACAAAATTGATTGGGTTTGTTGAGTTATTCTCAAGATTATTGCAAACATTGCTCCTAGAAAAGAAGTTTCCCAAGCTAAGTGGGCCAGACTCAGCCGTCTATCTCGTACCTAAGCCCAATCGCACAATTCAGCCCAATTCAGAATTAGTTGATTCGGAACAGGCCGGCCTACATTGGTCAGCTCCTCCTAGCCTAGAGCACTTCAGTTTTCCAAGTCCAAAACCCAAAATCTCAATGGTCTAGGCTCAAGAATAGGTAGATTTGATTCGCGCACTTCAAAGGTCTGTGGTCACCCTGTTTGTGACTGTGGATGCCCAAGCCTAGACTTTGAATCAATTGCAAGCTTAGGGGGTGCACCGCTACCGCCACCACCACCAAAACCACAACAAGTCACGAGGGAGGAAGTTCCGGTCAATCTTATCCCACTCCTAGATCAAACAAAGGATGAGGCCAAGATCGAGGTGCCGAATCTCGACGTCAATGGTGACAGGATAACCAAATTGGAGAAAGCCATGAAAAAGACCAAGGGTCTTGACTGCATTTCAGACCCAGACCCTGGATTAGGGGAGGTGGTTGTCTATTTTCCCAAAAAATTCAAAATGCCACACATAGATAGGTATGATGGCTCTAGGGATCCCATGGTCCATGTTTGACCTTTTGCCGACATCCTAAGGCCCATAAGACTTACTCGTTAACAAACCCTGTCTCTGTTTGGCTGCACTTTGTCCGGAGTGGTAGCTAATTGGTATTCCAAACTCGATAATGACATCAAGTGGAAGTGGGACGAGTTGGCCGAAGCGTTTGTTGCCCAATATTCTCACAATACCTTGTTGGAAATGACCCTGAGGGAGCTTGAAACCACTAAGCAAGAGCCTAGTGAGAGCTTTAGTGACTTTGTCACAAGGTAGAGAGCTAAGGTAGCAATAATGGCCAATCAGCCTGATGAGAAAGACCAAATAAGGACCATTGTGAAAAATCTACACCAACTTCTGCTTGGCATCATGCTGGCTCTACCCTCGTTTAGTTTTCGAGAAATATTTGACATCGAAAATCAAATACAAGATGGAATCAACCAAGGCATCATTAAGGTAGATGCCACCACTTATCCTCAAAAGAAGCCGTTCACCATAAATACCACCTCCCCATTATCCAACACTAAACCCACTGAAATTCATGCCATAGGAACCCAAACCGTTGAAGACCCTTCGCTGGAACCACCAAAAGTATCCAAACCACCCGTGCCCAAAAAACCTTTCATCCACTTCACTTGTCCTTATCTAAAGCCATTAAATCCTCATAGACAAGGGGCACCTTAAACCTGTCATCCCTAGGACTCTTTTAGATCCCTTACACACAAGCCATGATCCCACAAAATACTATGCTTTTCACCAACAAGTTGGTCATGAAACTAACCGATGTGTTTGTCTCTGTCATGAGATCCAAGATCTCATTGATAACATACATGATCATAGCACCTCCACAAAAGTCAAATGTAACCACAAACCCTTTACCTGATTATAACAAAATCATCCCTCTACCTCCCAATGTTAGTGCCATACAAACCACCCTAACCACCTTTAACCCTGGCCAATACATCACACCAGCTAACCTACTGTAGCTTGCTTTTCGTGCTCCTTTCGGATACGATTAACCCTATAATTCGGACTCCCGTGGTTCTGAATCTGATTTCACAAGTGCAATGCGAAATAGATAAACATAAAAGAGTCCAATTTCGACAAGTAATTTTAGAAAATCGAGTTTTGAACCAAAGATGTCAAAAATGGACTGCATTGCCAGATTTCAGAGTCGCCATCTAAATATTTTTGAAAAATTTAGAAAACTTGTGACTCGTGCCAAAGGCCACATGTCCGTCATCACCAAAGTGTCTTGGCTTGGGAAGTTAAGTATGAGAGGGGAAGGTCATGAATTGAGCACCCTATTCACCTGATCAAAGATCGGCCTCTACTAATCATGATGTGTTTTTTTTATAAATAGTATATGCTCTTGTTCAGGTTATTATGCTATCTTTACTAGGTGATGCACACAAGTATAGACCACTTCACAAAATTTTGAATGCATTGATTTTATGTTTGTTTTGAAAAAGTGTTTTGAATACATGTCACATGAAAAAACGAGCTTCTATTTACATTAATTAGTTTATTCTAACTTAAGTAAAAGGTCTTCATCCACAGGCATTCAAATGGGTATATCACTTAAGTACTTAGCCTCATGGAAAACATGCTTGATACGGCACTACAAACATACATGCAAGATGTTAAAGCAATAAATGCTCACCTAGTACTCCAAGGCAAGCCAAAAGAAATAAAATGGTTAGAAAAAATGCATGATCCTAACTATGCAACACATAAGAAATGCAACTAATAGGCTCGGCTACTAGTATTGACATGTGAATCAATGCAATTAAGCACATCTTTCTTTTGAATAATAAACAACCACAAAGTTAGAATGATGTACCGAGCCAAGTGCATGTAAAAATGAATATTGTAAGCATGGTAATGATATGAAAAATGTAAAACATGTTGCTACCGATATAAGCGGATAAATAAAGGGGAGAAATAAATGGGGGTTGGAAGACATACACAAATTATTACATATTTTGCCCTCGTGCAAGAGGATCCGAATGTCCAAGTGTCCAAATTAAACTAACTATTACAAATCCAACAATGATATTAATAATAAATATTACAACAATAATAGTTAGAACAACAATATTACAACAAAATATTTAAATGATGCACAAGGGTTGTATACATGTCAATGAAGATGGTTTGTAGAAACTGCTCTGTCTGTCCTCTGGGAATCTGCTTTGTTTCACCCTTAGCCTCTGCCTTTTGTTTACCAAACATTGGAGCCTGACTGACCCCCAATGAGGCCTGGCTGGGCCCAAGAAGATCTGGCCTTGCCTTATTTTCTTGCAGAAACTATTTTTATGCTTTGAGGTGAAAACAGTGTAGACAGAGCAGTTTGAAACCATGTTTGTCCTTTTTGTTCTTTTACGTCATGGAGAAACTCAAGAGAAGAATGAATTCGGTCCTAAAAATATCAATGGTCATAAGTTGATTTCGCGATGGTTTTGGACACGATTGGACAAAAAATTAATGAATGCAAGGAAAGACAAACTACCCTTCCCTCCAATCATGAAGTTAGTTCAAGGAGGGAGGTAGACACGCATCAAGAATCATCAAGCGTCACAAATTAGTATATGATGACTTTAGAAGTGATAGACTCGGTATAACGTTTGACCGAATCTAACCAATTTTATTACTCTTCTTTATGTCGGTTGATCTAATTTTAAGTCGATTTTATTAACCTTGTTTAATTTACCTTTCCATTCTTAGTCAATTTGTCCAAAAGTGAGAATTAAGTCCACTAAGTGTAAAAGCAATAAAGATGAAAAAGTATCAACTTAACTCGAGAAATGAGCCTTTCAAGCCCTTTTCTTCGGGAGAAATTACAAAGGAGGAATCAAACTCATTTACAAGCAATAATGGATTCCAAATCCAACTCAAAATGAGTGATAATGACTAGTCAAACTCAAAAGAGCGATAATGATATAGCCAAACCCATAATGAGCTATAAGGACTCTAAACCCAAACTTGAGAACAAGCTATAATGAGACCTTCCTTTGTGATTTCCAAGGGCCTAACTAACAAGCTAGCCCCTTAGAAGCAAATACACCGGTGATAAAGAGGAATGACAAACAAAAGGTTATGTTTAGCATAAGACAGATACGATGCCTTTGGTAATGAACCTCCAAAGAGATTAAACCATTAAGCATGGATTTCTTTCTTATGCTTGAGCGACAATCGTTTATTAAACACAACTCTTTGATCAAAAAAACAAAGAATGGAGGGAGATTGCAGAGATGATTATGCAAAGTTGATTATTACAAAAGTGAGACTCTTCACAACAAAACTAAGTAAATAAAACTATCAACTCTAATGACTCGATGTTTAAGGCCTGAACAACCGAGGCCATGAGGACTTACAACACAAGAAGTATTAAATTCAAAGCATAAACTATTTAAATGAATTAAAACAGCCCTAAAATGTAAAAAAAAAAGTAGCTAAAACATGTTTAGAAGAGCACAAAATATAGGCAAATAGAAAGAGCTACAAAACTAGTATGCAAGACTAAAGAGGGGTGGCCAACCCCTCCACTTTTGGAACTTCTAAACCATATTTTTCAGCCCTTTTAAACTCTGAAAATCAGTATGTAAACCAAAGAAAAGAGTGGAAAAAACAAACGGTATGAGCTATGGGATAAGGTGCAAGAAAGGGTGTTAAGCCTCTCTACATTTGGTAGCTCTTTAACCCCAAGTTTCAACACTTGGAATGAATCAAAAGCAGTACGAAAACACAAGAAAAAGATTGAAATGAAAGCAAGGAAAAGGGTGACAAGCTTATATCCCTTGAAGAGAGCAAGCCTTGGTTGTAAACCAAACTTGATCTTAGAGCACACTCAAGGTTGAATTATGGTTCTCGAGGCTCAACCAAGGTTGCAAGGTTTTTCTCTAAGGATGTATATGATGTATGTATATAGTTTAAGGATGATAGGCTAGCTCAAAGATAGCTTGCAAAGGAAGAAGGAGCTCTCAAAGATGTTTTTAGTTCTTTGAAATTTTTCTAACTCTCAACATAGAGGCATTAGCTCGTATTTATAGAATTTGAGGTGAATAGGTCATAAATATCTTCATAAATAGACAGCTGGCAGATTCTCACCCAAAATAGTGTTTCTCGCCCAAAAGGCACGACTGGGCTCTAATGGTCACAGCGGAGCCCAAATGAGGCACGACCAGGCCCCAATGTGGCTCCCATGTTCCTCTATTTCAGGCTCAATGTAGGTTGGCATAGTGCTCAAGAATGGATTTCTGAGGTATAGAAAGCTTGGACATGGAATGTTGGGAATTTTTTACAGCTCAAACCCAGATTCCTTCATTGAGAATTCAAACCATTGACAATGTAACTTTCATCATCGAGTACTCAGAAGCAAGCACGCAAGTCTTGCGAGCAATAAAAAATGGGGTGTCTACACCTACCCAAGCCAACGGTGCCTATACCTGATGAAATATGGGTGGACTCATCCAAAAGGAGCTACAACTAAATGAGCCTGACCTATATTGGACCTTCCTAATGAAAACAAGCCTAATGTGGGCCTCATGATGCGAGCGGAAGTGTTACTCATACCAGAAGAGAAGCTAAATCAGTCGAGATTGCCAAAGAAAGAAGAAGGCTTTACTGAATATGAATGGTTGGATTTTGTGTTTGGCAAAGTCGAACTTGCTGAAGAAATGCTAGCAAAAGAATAAGAACAATCTATGGGGACATATGACCCCAATAAATACATTGTGCCTGTTAGCGAGCCAAAGTCGAAAGTGGTGCTCCCTAAATCTTTGGACATAGACTTCTTGGATAATCTCTCGGGCCACCCCGGTGATTTTGACGGGCATCAATATGTTGAGAATTAAGGGTAGGGGACTGATTTCGAGGAAAAAGAAAGTGATAGCAACAACAGAAAGCCAAAAGATAGGAGTGAATAGACAGAAAATCAAATAAGTGCTGAAAAAGAAGAGAGCTAGAATCAGAGGAATATGAGGCAAGACAGATCAGGGCATGGATTGGAAAGGCATGGATTAGGAAGAAGATTAAGCCATATGTACATGATGAGGTTGTTATGCATCAATGATATGAAGCTAGAGAGGCTAAAATTCACTACACCCTTGTGTTCATAGCTATGTGGTGCTATAGGATGGCCTAAGAAAAGGAAAAACAGACAGAAATCAACAAGGACTGATTTTTGGGAACCTTGTTCGGAGAAAGAGAGTAAAAAGGGAAAATGAAGGGCAAGGCAAATTGACACGAGTTGAATTCAAGACGGCTTGAGTACTGAGACTAATCACTATAGCTTGGGGGAAACCTATGATCTGGAAAGATGATCAAAGGGAGCATTGGAAGAGGATGCCACTAGATACATAATGGATGCAATGAGATGCCAAATTAATGAACATGCCTATTGTAAATTTGTTTTGCTCATGGATCTGGTAGTAATAAAATAAGTCAAGAGAGTCGAGTGAGTCAGAAATCTGGTCTATCAATTTCTAACACGTCGGTCTTATCAAAGTAGCCAAGTTGATTCTTTTCTTCTTTTGTTTTTGATTTATTTGTTTTGTTTGGAGTCGAAGTTAGATGTTGGGATTCCCCCCCCCCCTCTCCCCAAATTTTTTTTATCAATAATAAAGCTAGTGATTATGGATACCTTATAGTGCCAAAGGTTGATTATGGTAAATCCTAAGATTTAAAAAAAAAAAAAAAATAAGGAAAAAAATGATGATAAATTTTCAAAACTTCAAAAAGATCTAATTGAATGAGAAAAGCGAAGATGAGCCAAACTTGAAATAAATGAAATGACATTAATAAACTTGAGTAATGAAGGGAAATCCTCCTATAGTCTAGATCGGATCCATACTATTTTTTTGGAACATAAGCGCTTAGTTACTCTTTCAAAAAGAATTCAAAGAAACACTTTTTTCATAATCCTATGAAGGCATGCTTGGAATTGATTCAAAGACCTTGCAACACAAAGGCTCTTTTAGATCCTAAAACCAAATCCATAGCCAGAGTGTTAGGCATTGATCAAACTGGGGGAACTTTCCATTCCCCAACACAAAGTAAATAGCGTCCTTCCATCATAAGAGATAAAAGCGCGAGGCTGGCATCATTATGAGAATGTGATTTAAGAAGGACGTTCAAGTCAAGCGGAAGCTAAACCATAATGACAAGAAGGAACCATCGGTACCAGAAAATCTGAATGAGATGAAATTCATACAATATATTGACCTCGTGAGAGCTCGTTAGGTTGAAAACCCCAAAAAGACGACCTAAGAAAAATTTAGAGCAGGAAGAGAGAAAAAAAAAAAAGGAAAAAAAAGAGGAAAAAAGAAAAAGAAAAGAAGAAGTAAAAGAAAGAAATAAAAGCTCGCAAGATTGAAAAACTCAAAAAGAGCAATCTTCACAAAAGTTAGAGTAGAAAATAAGAGATTCAATGCCTGAGTGAACCTAATCCTGAACTACGAATGGCCTGATTCTCACCCTTGAGATACGTAGGCAACTTCACCTTGAAGTTCGGCCCCATTTCATTAAGATGTTATCATCCATAACACTTGTCAGCATTTGAATATCTAATTTTTAGAAGAAAGGAATTTGGTTACATCATCCATTGGATCTGGCTAGAGAATTGCAAGATTAGTGAGCTTTTGAGAGTTGTCATTGGGATTGTTTTTAATAAGAAGATTAAGTGATTTGTGTTTCCTTCCGTTAGACCAAACACACAAACACTTTTCAAAACAAAAGGAATGAACTTCATGGCGCTATTTTATTAATGATAATTTCAAACATGACAAATGAAAGAAAAAGCTAACCAATTCTCTTTCAAGGAAGGTCTTTAGAAGCTAAAAACAAAAGAAAAAAGAAATGGGATTTAAACTCTAAACTAGAGGTACTGTGAGTCAAGTCAGAATCACTCGGTCCTTGCCCTCCTGAATGGCCTCTCGTTGTGTGTCCTGACCTACCGGAGCTTGCACTCGAGCCACTCGACAAATGCCTATAATAGCTAACGGCTGAAGCCTTCCTCGGCGGCTATGAGGACTCTATTTTGCCAAGCCTTGGCATTTGCCTTCAAGTGAGAAGCTTAGAAAGCAAAAGAAGAGGGTATGAAAGAGAACCTAAATGAACTATTTTCTCACGTCCAAACTACTAAAGAATCTGATGAGGAAAATAATGGTCCATATGGGTTAGGTCGACCACCTCTACACCCGAAAATGGGGGCATCTCTCCAGTCATGATAGGAAGTGCTAACCAAGAGGAGCGCCAAGCTATGGCTCTGTGTGTTCGAGAGCTTATCTAGCCATACCACTCTTCAATATAGTCCATCTCCATCAAACGGGTCCAAGTATGGTATGAAATTGTTGAGTAAGGGGTAGAAGCTGCCCGCATCTTCAATTTGTCTATCAGCCATATCTAGGAAAAAAGAGAAAAAGAAAAGAAAGGTGTGAAATGAGTGGAAAAAGTAAGTTGGGGTGTGCTAAAAATAGAAAAAATAGATAAAAGAATAGAGAGGTGTGAGATGAGAAACCAAGCGAGATGGGTGGTACCTAGTGTAATAATGGACTCCCACCAAACTTTGTGGTTTTACTGGCATTGACCTCATACAAACCAATCAAGGTTTTTGCTAAGACCAACCTAACCACGCTTTTCTTGTCCTTAACCTGCTTGGCCACATCAACCGAGATAGGACTGGCTACCCTATTACTTGACACCACAATGAATTGAGCAAGTAGACAGATGCACAAAGTAGCCTGTCTACACTCCTAGAACGTCTGGCCCTACTGGTAAACCTATCAATCAAAGCAGCAATTGACAACTCACCATTCTGGACACTAGCCTTGGCTTCACTAGAAAGCAACACACAAATCTCTCCAAGTAGTTTGGGATAGCTCGTCAGAGGAATTGGTCGCACCAAGTCAACCTTTGAAGGACACTCTAGTATGGCTTCAAATTCTTTGAAAGTAGGGCAAAGCTTCTGATGTCCAAATTGGAGACATGGACATGGAGATCCTAGAATCGAACTGTGACATTGAGGAAAGGAAAGTCAATCTCCAACTTGCTAAGTGAAAATATGGAGCTTAGACCATCACTGCGAAAGTTGACATGCTCTGCACCATCTAGATTATCCACCTAGGTTGATAAGCTGTCTCGAGAAGACATAGCTCTACACCAAAGACAAAGAATGACGGTTAGGACCAGGGGTTGAATGGAAGGGCTTGAATGGTGAAATCTTCATGCAAGATGGAGTATTTATAAGCTAAAACAGAGCAACGATAGCCTAAGAAATGAAACCCTAGAACCTAGACATCCCGGCTACTTGTGCGTGTGTGCATGACTTGTACATGAACACATTCTCGGTACGTGGGCACAAGCATGGCATGTGCGCACATTGTATCCAAGTAAAAGAATTGGGCCTATTCAAGGGCATGGAATGTTAAAGATAATGGGGGCATTCCGATATCTTTGTTTGAGTCTTTTTAGGTTGTTTGTTCAAGTGTTTTTGAGTTGTAATTTTGTTATTCCATTTTTCAAATTTTGTTCAAAAGAGCCTCTGCCCTATCTAATGAAATAAACACAAAAGGCTAGGCATTCAGAAAGAAAATACTTAAAGTTGGGTTTCATTGCATTAACCATATACAAAAGTTTTTACAAAAAATGTATATGCATCCCCCACTGGCATCATATAGAAGTGTTTCTAAAAAGAAAAAAGAAAATACAAAAAGGTAAAAAGAAGGAAAAGGTGGGCGGACTCAGTCAACCCTCTCAAAGGCGCTTCGAAGCACCCTGAGAAGGACCCTTCTCATTATCATCATCATTGTCACGACTACCAAAATCGGCGTAGTCCTCGTCCGAATCACTCTTCCCAGTAGCGTCTCTTGCATGCCTAGGGGACTAACATCTTGCCAAAAAACAAAAAAGGCTTAGAATAAAAAACAAATGTGCTAGACTTTTAGAATAATTGGAATCACTAGAAGGAAAGATACCTGACTCTGGACACGAGTGCCACTGTTGTATCCCCATTCACCAGGCCCACAATTGTCCTGTAGCAAGTCTCTGCATATACTCGACAAACCTATGCTAGAAAGAGGAACAAGAATCAGTATTAATGAAAGGCAAAGACAAGGAAAATGAAAATTGAAAAGGCAAATAGATACCTGCTCAACCCCAGGAGGGAGATGGTAAGGTATTATGACCGGCTTTGGGATAGGCAATGCTATTGTGCCATCCTACTATCACCGAGACAGTAGAAGGCATCATTGGCAAACTCTTAACCGCTGTTACATCACCCATGCCTTCAACCGGTGCAGCACCTAGAACTAGAGCTGGAACCTAGCCTCGTCCTCGGCCTCGGCCTCAGCCAACTGGGAAGATGGCAGGACCCAAGGCAACTCCCACTAACTGTTCTCTAAGATGGGCTCGGATGTACTGCATGTAGTCTTTCTCCACTAGCAGCCTTTCATCATTAGTACCATTACGGATAAGGAGGAGCTCTTCCTCGGTGAAAAGGTGCCTTGCCTTTATGCTACCTAGGGGAGATGTTGGAATCTGTGCATGGACCATACCTAGATATTGTCGGCAAACTCGCTTAGCCAAGTACCAGACCCGACAAAATGGCCCCTCTAGCAAGAGCCGTTGTCGGGTAACTACCCGAAGGGCTTGTAGGATGTCTTTCGGGGTTACTGACCGCGCCCAACATTTCGGACTCCCGATCTCCTAATCTAGTTTCAGCAGTGCAATATGAAACATAAATAAGAGTCCAAATCCGACAATTTGTACAAAAAATCCATTTTATTGCAAAATCTTTGCCCAAAAATAGACTACATCACCAGACCTCAGAGTCACCACCTAATCTTTTAGGAAAATTAGAAAACTCGTGACTCATGCCAAAGGCCACCATCCATCATAACCAAAGTGTCTTGGTTCAGGAATTTAGATATGAGGGGGGAATGTCATGAATTGAGCACATCCGCTCACCCGATCAAAAGATCGGCCTCTATTAAGTCATGATGTAAGTGTTATAATCTCCATATATTCATGTTCTAGTTTTTAATAATGCTAACATTATTATCTGAGGCAAATAAGTATACATTGTGTCACTTATTCTAGTTATGTTTTGATTTCATGCGTTTTGAAAAATCTTTTGCACAACTCTCAAGAAAAAGGAGTTCAGAAGCGTAAGAATCAAGCACATTCCAACACAAGCAACACCACCTCTATCTACTGGCATTCATACAGATATTCCACTTAAGCACATAGTCACATGGTATAATGCCAGATATGGTAAGTAACATGCACATGCAGGATGCTAAAGCCAAAAGAATGCTCACCTAGTACTCCTTGGTGATAAGCCAAAGAATGTGTTAGAGATATATACATGATCCTATATACAAATAGTTAATGCAATACACCCACAATATGCATCTAAGTATTCAGCTACTAACCATGACATGCATATCATTTCAAGGCATGAGACAGTGTACAAAACCACCTTTAAATTGATAAAATCCACAAATGCAAATGAATCAAATCCATATGCATGAAAAATGGATGCATAACATGGGTATGATGAATAAAACATGATGATTTACAACAGCAAATGTGTAGATAAAGAGATGTAAAGATGTGGGTTGAGAGTTATTACAATAATTAAATGAGTGAGATGTGGGATTGGGAGTTCTTACAACAATCAAATGAGTGAAAAATGGATGCATAACATGGGTATGATGAATAAAACATGATGATTTACAACAGCAAATGTGTAAATAAAGAGATGTAAAGATGTGGGTTGAGAGTTATTACAATAATTAAATGAGTGAGATGTGGGGTTGGGAGTTCTTACAACAATCAAATGAGTGAGACGTTGGGTTGGAAGTTATTACAACAATTAAATTGATTTAGGCAAAATAAGTCGAATCTAACAAATCATGAGGTAAAGGAAAATGAACTACAAACAATAACCATAAAATACCTAGGAGAGAACTTCCCAAAAAATGCCTTATTCTACTATGCTCTACCTGGGAACAAGGTTCACTGGGCCGTACACAAAATTATCCAACCGAATGGAAATAGGTCTGGCCAGTCTTAACCTACGAAATGGACACTCTTATGCAAAAATAATAAAGTAGAGCCAAAACACACCTAGGATGTGCTCATTCTCTTCACCTCTCTCTTTTATAGGTAAACTTAGAAAAGAGGTGGAGAAGCCTTAACCCACAATTAGCAACTCAACAAACTAAATACAACATGATATTGACAACGATCAACCAAATGAAAAGAATTAGAGGTTGGAAGAAATTCAAGCCCAAGGAATTAATGAGAACCTACAATCATCTCTTTGTGAATAAGAGCAGGTTAACATCCAAATTCGTGTTATTAATTGAAGAGAGTAAATTAATGCGCACTATTTCTTGGTGGAAGCTTTGCCTTTAAAGTAATAGATTTATAAAAGGCTATTGAAAACTCCTCTCCTATTCATGGATTAAGGATGTTTCCATCCCTCTCCATGTTCATAAAAGATTGAGAGGAGAGTTTTCAACATCTTTGATCTAAAATCTCTTATTTTACTTCCAAGGAAAGATCAATAAAAAAAAAAAAAAAAAAAATCAACATCCTTCTCAACATCAAATCTATAGGATCATTCAAATAGTTCCATGCAACAACCATATCAACTCATCAAGTTTGAGTGGAGATTGAAGCACATGAACCTATATGATTGAATGAATAGATAAGTGATGAGATAGTGTAAGAATATGAAAGAATAATCAAACTTGTGGATGAGTGGCTACTTTCTACCTCTGAATCCATCCACAAGGTTCTAATCAACATGTTCACATACAACAACAATGAAATATACCTCTAGAAAATAGGAAATGAGCGCCAACATGTAAAAAAGGAAAGAAACAATCAACTCAATCTACTTTTTACTTCATAACCCATCCATGAGACCTCATTACATGATTACAAACAAACTAATAACAAAATTTAGAGCCTAAAAATGAAGAAAGGGAGAGAAAAAGTTCAAAAGTTTCACCTGTAAAAGGAGATTGAGCTTCTTGGTTGTCAAGCTCCTTCTTAGCACCCTCAAGGTCCTTTAGATATTGCTTGGAGTCCTTACAGTCCTCAACAAGAAGTTTGGAGTTGAGCTTTAATGGAGTTTGGGTGGTTGATGTGTGAAAAATGGAAGTTAGAGGAGAGGTAGGGGATGAGTTCTTAAAACAAGTCTCTTGGCCTTTGAAAAGTTTATAACCCCCAAAACTAAAGTTGGGTTGTGCTTTTATAGGCTTTAGGGGTCAAAATATCTTAGATATTTGTGAAAAAGTCACAGAAAAAGTCAAAATTCCCAAAAATGCTTTGTACTGGGGCATTTCAGCCGGTTGTACCACTATTTATCTAGCTGACTACATTTTTCATCTAACCATGAATTGTTGTATGGCTAAATGAAAAATATGCTGTTTAGATCAATAACGTAAAACCAGCATGATTTGAGAGGAGAAAAAAGTACTTAGAGGATTTCACCATTTTCATTCATTCCCATTATATCCTTTTCTCAGTCCACTAAAAAGACAACGTTTGGAGTTTTGAAAAGGCGAGCCTTGGGACATTGTAGAAATATTTAAAACTAAGCAACCAAACGTATTTTGAAAAAGGTTTCAACTTGGTCCAAAGCATTTTGACTAAAACGGGTGTAAGGTTAGAATTATAGCCTAAGTTTGAACTTCTTACTAAGGAATTCATAAGATTAGCATATCTCGATTTTCATCATCAAGTGTTCAGAAAGGTGTGCCCAAGTCTTAGGCCGATCAAAAATAGGGTGTCTACAATTGCCCCTCTTTGACAAAGCTCGATGCGTTATTTCATAACGTGAGTGAATGTCAAAGACATTTGACACTCGACAAGGCTGTAAGACTTTGGGCAAACAAACAAAATGAAAATGCAATTGGTTGAACCAACATGTTGCCTATGCCCTTTGCAATGAATCAAAATCAACGTTGTTTAGGGGCAAAATGCAAATGATATGATTGGAATACATTTGAAAAGTTGGACTTACGCTACATGCGACCGGTTGCTCGAAAATTAGGCTTACGTGTACCATACGACTGGATTTTGAAAAGTGTGATGATGCGAATATAATGAAATGTGACACGATGGAATGATGATAAAGTTGCAAAGATGACAAGGGATGAGGCAAGCCTCATGCAAATGACATGAAGTATGCTAACCGATGCAAAAACAATGTTTCTCAAACGTTCTTTCAACATAAGTGATATGAAACAAGATGCACAAAAATGTTTTCTCCGTGAATGAAGAATGCAAATCCAAATGCGCTTAATGCAAGAGGAGGAAAAGTAGTTGAAGCCAAACTTGCTCGTAACCAACAGTCACAGCGATAGAAAACTCCACAACCTACTCCAAACACATCACAACGTAAGAGGAGAAAGGGTGGCTGTAGCCAAAACTTGCATGTGACCAGTAGTCATAGCAATATAAAACTCCAATCCTAACTGGCAGTCAACATAGGAGAACCCTGAAACACACTCCAAACATGCTACAATGCGAAAGGAGGAAGGGTGGTTGAAACCAAACTTGTATGTGACAATAGTCATAGTAACAAGGAACTCCAATCTTGGTCGATAGTCAACAAAGGTGAACCCCGAAACACACTCCAAATACATCGCAACGCGACTGGCAGTCATAGCAACAGGGAACTCCAATCATGACTGATAGTCAATAAAGGTGAACCCTAAAACACACTCTAAACACGCTGGAACGCAAGAGGAGGAAGGGTGTCCGAAGCCAAACCTGCATGTGGCTGGCAGTCACAGCAATAGGGAACTCCATAACCCACTCCAACCATATCACAACGCGAGAGGAGAAAGGGCAGCCGTAGCCAAAACTTGCATGTGACTGGCAGTCACAGTAATGAGGAACTCCAATCTTGACCGGTAGTCAACAAAGGTGAACCCCGAAACACACTCCAAAGATGCTGCAACGTGAGAGGAGGGAGGGTGGCCGAAACCAAAACTTGTTCATGATTGGTAGTCATAATGACAAGGAACTCCATAACCCACTCCAAACACGCCACAATGTGAGACAATGATGGGTAGCTGTAGCCAAAACTTGCATATGACTGGCAGTCACAGTAATGGGGAACTCTGTCACGACCCCAACCCGCCCCTAGAAGGTCGGCGCCGAGATGGCCAGTAACCCGAGGTTACCAAAGGCCTCTTACAAGAAATCACACACACAAACAGAGTATACGTATGGGGCTTACAAATGCGGAAGCAATAAATTAACATACAAGCAGTCCATAAGAGCAGTGCTTAAGTTGAATCAAATGACATACATCTTTGATGGTTCCAATATAACAAAATAGAGCACAAAAATTACATCTTGACAAAAAGGCTTCTCGGCCTTCAAATACAAAATACAATGAAAGATCTAAGAAGCATGATCTTCAAGATGTTCACAAAAATGCGAATCAAAACACGTCGGCAAAATACTTCAGCAAAACACCTCGGCTAAACACCTCGGCAAAACATACTTAGGCGTCACCGCCCTGCTCATCACCTACATATATATAGAGAGGGTGAGCTTGGATACTCAGTGAATGGCATAAACAATAAAGGGTTTACATGAATGATATCCGAGGTCTTTTAACAAAACAATACAAGGCATAAATCAAGTTCTTATATCAAATCTGTCAAGCTTCATCAATCAAGTCTGTTCGAGGCTTTCAAGTTTCAAGGGATGACATCAAGAGTTGTGCTACAAATGCTTATAGTCCCCTAGCACGTACGGACTTTCAAGAGTTGTGCTACAAATGCTTATAGTCCCCTAGCACGTACGGACTTTCAAGAGTTGTGCTACAAATGCTTATAGTCCCCTAGCACGTACGGACTTTCAAGAGTTGTGCTACAAATGCTTATAGTCCCCTAGCACGTACGGACTTTCAAGAGTTGTGCTACAAATGCTTATAGTCCCCTAGCACGTACGGACTTTCAAGAGTTGTATCAAACGAGGTATAATACGAGGCATACAAAATAGGGATAAGCATTCATGCTTACAAATACTTTTCAAAACAAGGCAAAACAAGACTTTCATCAAAATACTATAACATAGCTTTATTAAAAATGCCACTCACATAGTTCTTCAGACGTCGGGGTCAAAGCAAGTCCAAGTCCTACAATCACATAACAAGTCTATTGAATGCACTTTCAAACAAGCTTCATATTCATGCAAATGACCTCGGCAGTCGCTCAAGCTAAGTCAAAACATATCAAACACTGCTTCTTACTTTGGGAAAACATGCTGGGCACCATCCAGGTCTTGGCCGAGGTTCCACACTCTCTCGCCGAGGTGTGGTCCCGTGGCCACATTCAAGAAACAATGAGGTCGGGGAAAACCTGGGTTTCCCTCTGCTCAAGAACATGAACAAGATGGATGCAAAGATCATAACTTACATTTATAAAGTCTAAGATTTCGTGCCATGAGTTTGAAAACATGGACCTGGGTACCCATACTAGAAGACCTTGGTAAAACAAACACAAAAGCATGGATTTCAATGCAAGCTTTCGGATCAAATCAAGGCTTTTCCTCAAGAACACATGAAGGTCTTATTTTCTTTCTAAAACCAACTTTAAATCTATGCATGGCATACAAGACAAACTCAATCATGCAATGTGACTGGACAAACAATAAAAGAAATCAAAGGAGAACAGGAATCTGACCTCAGATTGCAAATCCAACGGATCAACCACCAAGAATCAAGCTTGCTATCTACTTCTCACTCTAGAACTCTTCCTAGAGCTTCTCTCTCCTCAAGAACAAGATTTGAGACAAGAATGATGTGTTTCTAAGTCTGTCGGCTACTTAACCTTCAGCTCGGACACGTGGCAACAGGTGGTTGGCTCTATTCAAAAAGGTGACTGATTGAAAGGACAAGACTCTGACAAAGCGTATCTAACAAGCTACCCAGTGAAACACTCCGGCGGGTAAAGACATCGGCTAACAACAAGACTTCGGCAAGCAATAACATCGGCCAAAGGTAGGACTTCGGCTACAGGGTAACAAGGACATCGGCTAGGGAGGACGACACTTGATTAAGCTGTGCCACACCTTGGCCAGGGTGTGCCACACCTCGGCCTATGTCATACCATCCCGGGAACAAGGTCACTAATGTAACATACCTCGGCTAATTAGTAACATCTCGGCTAGAATGCCGGGGTGAAGGTGAAGGTCAATCAAGTGGTTCTAACATGATTCTAAGCACAAGGGTTCAAAGGTGAACTAGTCCCAAGGTGACCTCGGCTACACACTCACAACAGTACGGAACATAACACTCAAGTAATACTTATGCAAGACAAGTCAAAGATGCAAGGCAAGTCAAGATTCAAGATACGACTTAACAAAGCAAAAATCATGTAAAATGCAGATGAGTATGGCTAAGACAGTGGGAGGGTTATTACAAACTCCAATCCTGACCAGTAGTTAACAAGGGTGAACCCCGAAACACACTCCAAACACAATGCAACACGAGAGGAGGAAGGGAGAACAACAGGATGAAGAATGTGATGCAACACATACAACATGCAATAAATGAAAGAAATTGGTATAAAAGATATACCTCACAACTTCAAAGGTGGGTGTACAAGTTACGATACTTCGGAGATGATTTCATGATTCTAGAGATGGTGCCATAACGACCTTAGAATCATGGTAGGGAATACCAACTGGTAGAGACTTAGGATAACCTTGCCTAAAAAAATGGCAGGAATAACAACTTTGCACTTCTTTGAGTTGTTGTACAAAACACACTAAAAAATTACAACACTTTCTTTTGGCCAGATGAAATAACTGCCGACCATATGAAATGCTAGTCGGCCTGATTACTCGGGCAATAATAGGGATTGTTTGGACTTTCCACCTCCAAAAGTTCTATAAAAGCGTGAAACCATCTGACTTCCATGCATTCCCATCCGAAAACATTTCCCACACTCCTTTGAGCCACTTTCGACCACCACCCATGGATGGCGACGATGATGATGCTAGTTGCAGTGGTAGTAGCAATGAAGCTAGTGCTGATGATGTTGGGTCCCCTCTGCGGAAGAGGACCAAAAAGGCGAGTCAACGCTGATTCTTTTTATTTTATTTTTCTTTTTGCTCAGTAGTTACCAAACCATGTATAGCTTTATATGGGTTTTTGCTTTTTGTTTTTGAAAACTCTCTTTTGTAATACTTTTGATTTGGAGATGACCTTGTAGTAATGAAAAGAAAGAATTTTTGGTTCTACACCTCTTGGCATGAATGGCATCGCACTTGAGCACAAAACACTTTGATTTTTGAATTTGAAACTCAGAATGGCTATATTTAAAATGAGTTCTGAGTCGGACACCGAGCCTACAGTTAACCAAAATGAAAAATACAACTCAATGAAAATGAAACAAAGTAAAAACAACCTAACTACACTTATTTATACTTGCTGGAATGAATAAGACTCAAAACAAGATCTAAAACAAAATTACAAAACAAAACCATTGAGCCAAACTGTTTTTGCATTGTTGAAAGTCGACCGAACCATAATTTATCTGACCGAATAAAAAACAGCCAGTTAAAGCTCTGTCTGGACAGCTAGAGACATTTGTCATGTACTCAAAATATTCTTGTATTCTTCAAAAGGTGTTTTCCTAGTGCTTCCACAACTAAAAGTGGAAAAATTTGGAGTTTTGCTCTAAAAAACGGAGATTTCACCCGTTGCTAGGCTCAAGGATTGGATGGCTACTTTGGATAGTATCGATAAGGTAAACTTTACAGGATTTGGCTTTAATGCCCTTTTCACCCTTTTCACCTTAAGCCGTACTCCACTCCACTTTCCCTTTCTTTAGGCGGTTGTCCATTATTGGGATCCAATTACACATGCATTCTACTTTGGTATGCAGGAGTTATGCCCAACCATTGAGGAATTTCAGGCGTTGATAGGGATTTCCCGAGATGAGAAAATTATGCCTCAACCTACTTTTGGCCATGCATAAACCCTAGCACAGATGTGTGGTATGATCTTGAATGAGGCCTAGTCTGTCACACCCTAGATTTACAAGTTCAAGTTGTCACACCCCCAGATTTACAAGTTCTGGCTCACGTGAATAAACCCATAATCGATAGATATAAGACAACAAGAAGATAGAAGAAAGCAATATCTCTCATGCAAATGGATATTATAAAGTCACATAATAAGTGAGTTCATCCGATTACATACACCCTACATACAATAACTATGTGCAATAAATGCTCTTTATAATAAACATACAGTGATGTCATACATAATTTGAAATGCCCGAAGGTTTACATCATATACAAGGGTGAAACCCTTACATGAATGGAACTCGGCCTATTAAATAAAACAATGGCCCAAGGCCTACAAATAATGGAGGAATCCTACCCAGCTCTAATCACACATCCAATGTCTCATTTCATGTCCGTACACGCAACACACCTGAAAACATTTTCAGCCACATAGGGTGAGCATAAAGCCTAGTAGAGAATATTTTAAAAACTAAATATGCTTTACTAGCATAAATGATCATGATGCTATACATATATACTATGCTCAATGCATTTTTAAATCCAAGTGCTTGCTCAACAAAACATTTCTCTTTATTTATCAAAACCTTACATTTGTTCAAACGTTTTTTGTTATCAAAACATTTGTGTGGCTTAAGCACTTTCCCAAAACGATTTTGTGTATCACAAAACCAACTAGCAAATACATTGCTAAACAAAAGCAAATACATTGCTAAACATTTTCAAAACATCCTTTTCAAAGTTAAAATGATAATAAATAAAATAGGTAAATCTCCAGGGTTAGTGTTCATAATAGTAACTATGCAAGTCACTATGCCATTTTACCACTATTATCCAGATGGAATAGACACTTATCACGTGGGTTTTCGGTCTTACACCATGGACACACAAGCTAACTTAATTATACTCTAACACCCCCTTACAGCTTTACCACTTTATTTACCCTTTTCACTAGCACAATACATGTGTTCCAAAAGTAACATTTTCAAAATGATACAAATGTTTTCAAAACATAATATGAGAATTTTCAGAACAACCTTTCCAAAACATATGATTTTTAGTTCCAGATCCTTGGCATGCATCATGATATGTATGATTTCATAAACAATTTAAATTGCCTAATCATATGCAATTTCTGACACACGACAATGCTATCCTCCATTGATAGCCAAAATAGTTATCTCTAATGCAATAAATAAAAGATAACGATATGGATATACAATCCAATAATTTCAAAATCCATTTCCAAAATCTATATAGTATTCTCAACAAACTCAACATTTTCAAATGAGTACTCAATACTAATTATTTCCAAAAACTCATAAACACTTTTCTAGCCAAATCATTTTCAAAAAAAAAATCCAATCAACCCCCAAAACCATAACATTTAGGGTTTTTTTTTTAAAAAAAAATTATGGCTTTTTTACTTTTGGATACCTGCATGCAATTTTGTATGCGGAAAATAGATTTAGTAGCAAAATCATAACTAAACAACCTCCAATTTAACAAAACCCCCAATCCTCAAAAAAATAACTTTCAAAATCAACCCCAAAACAACAAAATTAAAAATAATTCAAATTACCACAAGCATACTATCGAACTCATATTGAGTTAAGGAAATAGACTCTATGTGGCAACCCCGTCACGTATTATGTTTTTAGTTCCTTAATTATATATGTGCTAATGTGCTAGGTATGGATTTGAATGTTAATTATGTGTTAATGTGGTTTTTGAATTCATATCTATTAATCGTACGAAAATCTGTTACGATTTCTGTTATGATCTGAAATTGAAGGCCTTAGTGGCGGCAGAAACCGAAATTAGTTGGTTTATTGAGATCGACATAATTTTTAGAGTCTAATGAGAAGTTTGATTAAAACTTGATTCAATCTAAATTAATTAGATTAAATCAATTAAATCAAGCCTAGGATTAGATAACCTGAGCTTTAATTAATTAGCTTGAGCCTTGATTAGTTAATTAAGCTAAGTAGGCCTATAAATACTTGATGATTGAGATTAGGCTCATATTCTTACACTCAAAATCTGAGAGAAAGCTGTAGAGAGAGAGAGAGAGAGAGAGAGAGAATTCAATTGTAGAGAGAGAAAGAGCTTGAACTTGAAGAATTTGCTAAGGGTCTTGTATATTGTAAAGTAGAAGCTCAAGTACTTGCTAAATTGTGCTCAAATAAAGACTTTAGGTAAGCTTTTGGACTTTAATTTATGAGATTAAGTCACCAATGATGTGAATTCAAGAGGATTATGAAATTGAATACAAGAATTGAGTTAAGCTTGTTGAAATTAAAGTCAATTCATACATGCATGCATAGTTTTATTGAGTTTCACCATTTTTTAGCATGATTTTGTCATCCATGTTGAATTTGGAAGATGAATTGTATCGCATGCATGAATTACAAGGTTTTGAAAGTGAATTGCAAGTTTTTGAAGCTTTGGAATAGAATTTGAAATTAAAATCAACATGAATGAAGATTTGAGTTTTATTTTGAAGAATCTTGAAGTTTGAGCTTTGATTTTGCAAATTGGCTTTGTATTCATGTTCTTAGAAGATTTTCTAAGTGTTTTCAAGGCTTTGACAAGCCATGCAAGAATTTGATTTGAAAACACAAGTTTTGAAGTTCATTTTTGTTCTGAAATTTCCAGAATTCTGCCTTATCGCTCAAGCAAACAATCCATCGCTAGACTGCACATTTCATGCATCCAGCTTTTTGCAAATGTTTACAGTTGGCTTGAGCGACCGAGTCACCGCTTGAGCAAACCGCTTTTATTTTGCACCTTGGCTTAAGCGAACATCGAGCATAGATTCGGATCATCCAATACTTTTGCAGACCTAGTGGTCCGCTCGAGTGAACAATGTAGCACTCAAGCGAACTGTTCTATTTTAGCATAATTTGGAATCCCATGTTTTACTTATTCTGACATTCTCATTCTTTTCTAAGCATTCTTAGGCATAAATTGAACATCCTAAATGAATTAAAGAGTTAGAATGGAGCCTAAGAGAATTGAATAAGTTAAAGAACAATCTGGTTAAGCAATGTAATTCAATGTGTGTACGTTTATGAAATGAACCCGAGGTCGTTCCGTATATTTGACAAGATGGACCTAAGGTCGTTTCGATTATCTGATAAGTCTGAATATCCAATGGGTTATTATACAGCTGTAATTGACTCGACCCGAGGTCGTTCTGATAAGTAAGATCTATTTTTGTTCTGAACCTTTGTTTATATTGGACCCGAGGTCGTTCTGTCATGTATTGGACCCAAGGTCATTCTGTTATGATACAAAATTATTATGAGAATGATTTTATTCAAGTATGAGAACTCGTTCATATAACCTCTTTACTCTGATGTTATTCACTAGGCTTTCGCTCACTCCATTTATATATATGTATGTAGGTAAGCAGCGGGATGTCCAGCCCCAGCCTTAGTGAACCTATGAAGGAGACTGAGTTTTTGTGAAGTCAGTCATTAGCGCCTCACGAGCAAGGCTTTTGTCTCTTTTGTCTTTTGACTTTCTGTATTCTTTTATTGGTCATGTTTGACCTTGTATATATATATATAAGTTCTGGTTTTGTATGATAATGATGTATGAAAGATCTTGGACACATGGAATCTTTTTATGCATGTATAAGTGTGAGTTATTAATATATAACAAGTTTTTGTTTGTGCCATTTATGCACAAGCTCATTGGACAAAATTTCTTAGTCTGCTTTTGCTTCTAGCCCCTCTATTATTAAATATGTTTGTATTTTGTCCGAGGTCATAGGTAATCTCATGATTACTGGCCGGTTATGATCCAAACATCTAGGAGTGGGTTCGGTTAATAACAGAGTGGTATTAGAGCATGAGTTAATAACTCACACACTTGTCTAAATGAGCAATAAGATTTCTAGAAAAGACTTAAGGTGCATTCATTTGATAAGTATATGTTTGTATCTGTTTGTGTGGATTAAGACCATGTGAATATATGGAATATGAACTGTTGTGCCTATATGTGTATATGTGTAATTTTTGTATTTATTATAATGCAAGTTTATATAGATAATGGTGAGAAGAAGGGCTAATGAAATAGAAGAGTCAATTACTGCCTGACTAGACAAAATGGAAAGAATAATCCATGATATGTCTAAAGCATTAAGGCAACAACAACAACAACAACAACTGCCACCACTTTCGCCAATGCCAGTACCACCTGTGCAAGATTATCATACTAGTGACCGTACAATTGCCCTCACTAAAGAATTTAAGGAAATGAAACCATTGTTGTTCCATGGGAGAGTAGATCCATTGAAAGCTGAAGTTTGGGTCCTTGGAATTGAGAAATTATTTAAGGAATTTCTATGTGCCAAGGCACAAAGGGTTCAGTTGGCCGCATTCACTCTAGAGGATGAGGCAAGAAGATGGTGGATTCTAATTTGAGAAGACAATAAGGGGATTGATTGTGCACGATTTCTTGAAATTTTCTATGAGAAATATTTTTTGTAGTGTCTCCGTGATTGAAAAGTGTCCGAGTTTGAGGGATTCAAGCAAGGTAACATGACAGTAGCTAAATATGAAGAAAAGTTCACAGAGTTGTCTAGCTTTGCACCACATATTGTCGACACTGACTATAAAAAAGCAAGAAAATTTGAAGGTGGACTTCGAAATGCTATTCAAGATAAAGTAAATGTTTTGAAATTGCCAAAGTACGTGGATGTTCTTGACAGACCTCTAATGTCTAAAATGAATTTGGCTTCACATAGCTGACCATTTGAATGGAGAGGAAAGAGACATGGTTCTTATTTGAATGAAAGATCATCGTCTTCAAAGAAGCAAAACTGGGGAACATCTAGTGCCTCCAATTCAACAAGAGATTCTGCACCAACCTGCAATGAGTGTGGCAAGAAACATCTGGGAGTTTGCTACCGTATTTTTGTGGCATGCTATAGATGCGGCAAGACTAGGCATATGGTCAGAGATTGTCCCCAAACTGAACATAGAATTGGAAGAATAGCTGCTAGTTCAACTGGGTCCATCCTAATGCCAGGAAACATTGCAAGACCCACTACTATGAGAGACATTGAGGCAAGGAAGAGTTTTTGCACTCATCCCAGGTGATACACGAAATACCGAAGCCATTGTCTCAGGTACCCTTTCTATTTGCAACCAAGATACTTATGTACTAATTGATTCGGGTTCAACACATTACTTTGTATCTACTGCATTTGCATCTAGACTGAATAGACCCATGGAATCATTGCCATATCTGTTGTGTGTATCTGCTCCATCTAGGGAATCTATACTGTGTTCATATGTATATCATGCTTGTAAAATACGTATTGGGGATGCTACCTTATGTGGAGACTTGTTGCCCCTTGATATTAGGCATTTTGATGTGATTTTGGGAATGGACTAGTTGTATAAATATTGTGCTACTATTGATTGTGTAACAAAATGGGTTTTGTTTAGACCACCGAGACATGATGAATTTGTATTTGTGGGTAATAGTGTAGTACCTCCACCTTATTTAATTTCGGCAATGAAAGCATGCAAGTTAATTAAAAAGGGATGTCAGGGCCATCTGTGTAGTGTTTTAACTGATCAATCTATGAACATTGTGTTAGATGATATTCCTGTTGTTGGAGAATTTCCAGATGTGTTTCTAGAGGAATTTCTAGGGGAATTAGTTGATAGGGAAATTGAGTTTACTATTGAAATTATGCCGAGTACTCAACCCATTTCAAAAACTCTATATAGAATGTCATTCACAGAAATAAAAGAACTGAAAGAATAGTTACAAGACTTGCATGACAAAGGTTTTATCTGACCGAGTACTTCACCTTGGGGTGCACCCGTTTTTTTTTGTGAAAAAGAAGGATAGAACCTTACGTTTATGTATCGATTACCGATAGTTGAATAAGGTAATGATTAAGAACAAATACCCTCAACCTCGTATTGATGATTTGTTTGATCACTTGCAGAGTTCACAAGTGTTTTCAAAGATCGATTTGAGATCCAAGTACCATCAACTGAAAGTGAAAGCTGAAGATATTGAGAAAACTGCATTTCGAACAAGGTATGGACACTATGAATTTTTGGTCATGCCATTTGGGGTTACAAATGCACCTACAACATTTATGGACCTTATAAACTGAATTTTTAAATCCTACATTAACAAATTTGTAGTTATTTTTTATTAATGATATCTTAATTTATTCGAGAAGTAAAGGAGAAAATGAACAACATTTGAGAACTGTTTTGCAAACACTTAGGGAAAAGAAATTATATGCCAAATTAAATAAATGTGAATTCTGGTTAGATGAAGTTGTGTTTCTAGGTCATATTATTAATAGGGATGGAATTTCAGTAGACCAAGATTGAGGCGATTGTGAATTGGCCTATACCGGTAAATGTAACGAAAGTCCGAAGTTTCATGGGACTGGCTGGGTATTATAAGAGATTTGTGAAAGATTTTTCAAAAATAGCTGTATCACTTATCCAACTTACACGAAAGGGACAACCGTTTGAATGGACTAATGAAAGGGAATTCATGTTTCAAGAGCTGAAAACAAGACTAACCACAGCACCAATTTTGACATTGCCCTTAGGTACAGAAAATTTTGTGATTTATAGTGATGTTTCTTACAAGGGTCTAGGTTGTGTTTTGATGCAAAATAGCAAAGTCATAGCCTATGCGTCTCGACAACTGAAATCTCATGAAAAGAACTATCCGACTCATGACTTAAAATTGGCCGCAGTTGTGTTTGCTTTGAAGATTTGGCACTACTATTTGTATGGAGCAAAATGTGAAGTCTATACTGATCACAAGAGTCTGAAATACTTTTTCACTCAAAAAGAACTGAATATGTGACAGAGAAGATGACTCAAGTTGATTAAGGACTATGATCTCTAGATTCAATATCATCCAAGTAAAGCCAACATCGTAGCTGATGCTTTGAGTAGAAAGTCAATGGCGAACTTAGCATGTTTGCTGACGGGACAGAAAGAGATATCGAAAGACTTAGGAAGAACCGAGATTGAAGTGGTGTTACATGACCAAGGTGGGTTGATAGCCACTATTTCAACTCAACCGGTAATCATTAATGACATAAAACAAAGACAAAGGCATGATGAGTTCCTTAAGAGAATGTTTGATGAGCTCGAATCGAATCCGAAACTGGGGTTCAATATTGAAAATGAAGTGTTAGGATTTCAAGGAAGATTGTGTGTCCCAAACATTCCTGACTTGAAAAAGAGAATTTTGGAAGAAATTCACAAGTCTAAATTTGCAATACATCCGAGCAATAACAAAATGTATCAGAATTTGAAGCAAAGCTATTGGTGGCCTAGCATGAAGAAGGAAATTGCAGAATAAGTGTCTAAGTGCCTTCAATGTCAGCAAGTCAAAGCTGAACATCAAAAGCTGGCGGGATTACTTCAACCTCTCCCTATTCTGGAATGGAAATGGGAGTACATAACTATGGACTTCATTGTTGGTCTACCTGGACACCGAAAGGCATGACCTCTATCTGGGTTATTGTGGATAGGTTAACTAAATCTACACATTTTTAACCTGTGAGAACTAGCTACGATGCTTATAGATTGGGTACAATTTACATTGATGAAATTATTCGTTTACATGGTGTCATGACCCAAGCCTGCCCTAAAAGTTTAGATCATTACTAGCCAGTAATGGCTCAATTACCTATGGCCTCATACAAATTACAAAATAATTTTAATCATGGGGCCTAAGCGGAAGCAATTAACATAATTATGATGTCCATTGAGCAATGCCTAAATGATCAAGTTATGTCATACCTATATACATGTTATGATTTACAAACACAACTTATGTACAATGAAACCTTCATCATTTAATTACAGGTTCACAAAACCATCTTAACAAAAACAAACAAATAAAAGGCTTAACAAAGACTTAGCACCAATAGAACAAAAATGCCATCAAGTAGGCTTGACAAGACAGTTTCACAAAAGCAGATCCTGGGGCCCTAAGGTTGATCTCCTTGTTGTTCATCTACATGTATATAACATAAGAAGTGAGTGAAGCTCAGTGAATAATAGTAAAGTAGAGAGATATAAATGAATGGCTTTGTATTTAAAGAAAGCGCATTAAGGCCATACAACACTTTTTAAGTTGAAGCATTCATGTCATTACCCATTTCACTTTTACAGAATGGTCTCGGGCCCACAGCTAACAGAACAGCCTTAGGCCCAACATAGAACAAAATGGCCTTAGGCCAACATAGAATCCACATATAATAGAACGGTCTCAAGCCTACATATAACACAACGGCCTTGGGCCCAATTATAACAAACTTCAATTCAAATTCATAAAGTTTAATCATGTTGTAGTCAATACAACTTCCAAAACATGTAGCAATCATAAATTCATGAATAATTAGAATTTACTTTACAATACTATTACTCACAATGATTTTGGCCACGCGATGATCCTTCTTGTAAGCAACCTACACAAATGGTACACATACAATTTCGGTAAACAATTCATTCACCTTTCTATTAATTTAACCATGTGTATCAATGAGTTTCTATTTATCTTTTACCTTTCTGGAGGGTCTAAACATATTCAAAAACACGTTCAGAAGGTCGAGGCAGTTAACAGAAATTGACGGATTTCTCCCTTGGTTTCCACACATGCAGAAGCCCCTCACCGCATGTGCGAAAGGTGCCGCACGTGCAATAAAAGCAAAATGCTCGGCTCTATTTTGTTCTTGTTTCCGCACGGCCGGAGCTCACAGCCGTATGTGCGATTCTGGGTTCATCTGTGTAGTCCAAAAATTAGTCCAACTTCAAGCTTCCAAACTCATTTTCAAGCCTCAATTCATGTAAATCCATTTCAAAAACATGATATTTATACTTAATTAAAGAGTAACTCAAGCTCAATTGGATTTAAACTTTCTTAAATCCCAAAATCTTAACCCTAGCTCCCATAATTTCATAAGTTTCTTTATTTCCTTTCAAATTCAATTCGATTTGCATTTTGTATGTAACTCTTTGAGTTTAAATCACACAAAATCTAAGGATTAAGGCCCAACTTCTCAGAATCAAACTCAAGGAAAGAAAATATAAAGAAATTGACTCTTAAATCAAGCAAATCCAAAGAATCCAAGTTTAATTTCATGAATATAGTTCACTTAAGCTTATGATTCAAAACCCTAACTCATTTGAGTGTGTAATCTCTATTTCAAGTCTTGATTTTTGTTAGACTTATTTATTTTGATGATTTATTTAATTATGTTTTAATTTATTTGAAAGAGAAAAATAGAATCCAAAATTTATTTTGATGATTTATTTAATTATATTTTAATCAAAATTTATTTAGATGATTTATTTGAAAGAGAAAAATAGATTCAAAATTTATTTTGTCCCATTATTTCTCACCTAAACCTTTATCCTAAGTGTTGTTAGAATGTATTTAATATTTGATTAAATCAGGAATTCAAACAGCCCAAAACAAAGGTTCAAACAGCCTAGTATAGCAACAGGCCAAAAGGTTCAAGTGGAAGATATTCAAATTAGTAATGATGGAAGTACAACAGCTATAAACGGCTATAAAGGTTCAAAAGGCCAAAAGGTTCAAAACGTTCAAATGGAAGATATTCAAATTTGTAATGATGGAGTGAAAGATATTCAAATTGGTAATGATGGAAGTACAACGGCTATAAACGGCTATAAATTCAAATGACTACAACGGCTATAAACGGCTATAAATTCAAATGAATACAACGGTTATAAACGGCTATAATTTTCATTATATATACCAAAGCCTTTAATGTAAACAAGTTACAAAAAATCTGAAAATATTCTTTGATCTATAATCAGTCACATTTATTCTTAGAAATTATACACTGAGCCTTATAGCTTTAAGCCCATCTTTCCTGTGTGAGATTTACAAAAAAATCAAAGCTTCATTTTATATATCTATCTTTGAGAGATATTTATTGTAAGCTTTCTTTAAAAGCAAAAATACAATTTCATCTTGTAAAAGTGTTGCAAACACTGTGTTCTTGAAATCTTGAGAGTGATTGTGAATCACCTAAGATTTGCAAGGGTTTGGGCTTATGAAGTCTGTGTAAAATCCATGGAGGATTGCTCCATTTGTAAAGAGGTTGCTAGCACCCCTGTGAAGCTAGAAGATAGTGGAAAATCTCAAGTGAAGCTTGAGGAGTGGACGTAGATCGAGTTGAAGCCGAACCACTATAAATTTGTTTACCTCTCTCTCCCTTATCTCTTTATTTTATTTTAAATTGTCATAACTATATTTTACATTTTTACTGTGCTAAAATCATTAACTAACATAGTTGTTAAGACACTTGTTTTAATTATTTTATTTCATTAATTATATTTATCTATTGTGCTAGTCATAATTTTTATTAAGATATTATTAATTTTAATTGTAAAAACCTAATTCACCCCCACTCTTAGGTTTTCTTTTGGGTAATAATTGGTATCAGAGCCTAGACTTTTGTTTTATATTTAACCATCTAGGAGTTTCTATCCATGACAACCTTAGCTGAAGGACAAGCCACAAATAGGCTACCATTGTTTGATAGAAACAACTATTGTCATTGAAAGGATAAGGTGACCCTATACCTACAAGCCACTGATTATGCCATGTGGATTATTGTCACCAAAGGTCCAAAAATTCCTACCAAATTAGTAGACAATATTAGCGTATCTAAAACTGAAGATGAATGTGATGAGAGAGATCATAAATTATTGCATGCCAATACTAAAGCCAAACTCACCATTGTTTGTGGATTAGACTCTAAGGAGTATAATAGAATTTCAAGTTGTGATTCGGCAAAAGAAATTTGGGACAAACTTGAGGTAACGTATGAAGGTACAAACCAAGTGAAGGAATCTCGTATTGATATTCTTATTCATAATTATGAATTGTTTAAAATGAACTCTGATGAATCTATTTCAAGTATGTTTACTAGATTTACCAAAATTGTAAACTTTTTGAAATCTCTTGGCAAAATTTATACTAATAGTGAGTTGGTAAGAAAAATTCTTAGGTGTCTACCAAAGAACCTAAGAATCGGGAAGCAAAGGTCACCGCCATTATAGAAGCCAAAGATCTCTCCACACTTGGATTGGATGAGCTTATGGGTTCCCTTATGACTCATGAGATTACCATGAAAAGACATGATGATGTTGAAAACAAAAAGAAAAGTGGAATTGCATTCAAAGCCTCATCAAATGAAGAAGAACATGAAAACTCCAGTGACGATGAAAGCTATGCCATGTTTAGTAGAAATCTCAAAAAGCACTTCAAGAAAAACAATTATGGAGGAAGAAGACCTTTCAAGAAATAGTACAATAAAGATAACAAGAAAGAGCCTATAATTTGATATGAGTGCAAAAATCCTGGACATATGAAGATGGATTGTCCAAAATTGAAGAATCATGGAAAAGACTACAAAAGAAACAAAAAGGTCATGGTAGCAGCTTGGGAAGAAAGTGAAGATGAAAGCTCAAGTGATGAAATTGAAAATGAAGTAGCCAACTTATGTCTCATGGCTCTTGAAGATGAAGACTCTACTCAAGATAAGGTAACTACTCTTTATGAAGAACTTGAAAGTGCATTCCATGAACTATCAAATGAATTTAGAAAAGTTTGTACCAAAAATAATGTGTTGAAGAAATCTGTTACATCTTTATCTATTAATGTAGAAGAATTAAAGAAAGAAAAAATGATTTTGAAAAATGATTTTGATACTATCTCTAATGAGAAAACTACTTTAAAAAACAATGTTGATGATTTAACAAAAACACTTAAAAATTTTGTAAAAGGTAGAGATAATCTCAACATGCTTCTTGGAAATCAAAGATGTGTTTTTGATAAAGCGGGTATTG
The DNA here is from genome assembly GCA_036172215.1 of Camellia granthamiana. NCBI lineage: Eukaryota > Viridiplantae > Streptophyta > Magnoliopsida > Ericales > Theaceae > Camellia > Camellia granthamiana. The sequence continues at coordinate 88,746,469 of CM069905.1, forward strand.
GATATGACCCTATTAAGAAACAAAAGAATCTCAATACAATTTTTGAAAAGGCACCTCTCATGACGCACCCTCATATTACTTGTGATTATTGTAGAAAGAAAGGCTATATATATATCTTATTGTCCATTCAAAAATGAACATGGGAATTAAAAAGATTTGGATTATTAAGGGATCTATCAAAATTAACCAAGGACCCAAGAAACTATGGGTACCAAAAACCAACACTTGATTGTCATCTTGTAGGTTTGCTTTAAGTCCAAAGCTAAAGAAGGAAAGTGGTACCTTAATAGTGGATGTTCCAGACACATGACCGGAGATAAATCCTTCTTTACTAAACTATCATCCAAAGATGGAGGATTTGTTACTTTTGGAGACAATAAGAAAGGAAAAATCATCAGTATTGGTAGCATCGGTATTTCTTCTAACCCTTCTATTGAAAATGTTTTACTTGTTGATGGACTTAAGCATAACCTACTTAGTATTAGTCAATTATGTGATAAAGGTAATCGAGTTATTTTTGATAAATCACATTGCACAATTGAAAGCACAAATAATCATAAAGCTTTATTCGTTGGTAATCGCCATGATAATGTTTATGTTTTTCATCTTAATGATCTCTATGCTAGTGATATTAAATGTTTATATGTTAATAATGAAAATAGTTGGTTATGGCATAGAAGATTTGGTCATGCTCATATGGATTTAATTGCTAAACTTTTGAGAAATGATTTGGTCATTGGACTTCCAAAAATTAAATTTGAAAAAGATCATATTTGTAGTGCTTGTCAACAAGGAAAACAAACTAAAACATCATTTAAATCAAAATCTCATATTTCCACAACTAGACCTTTACAACTATGGCATATGGATTTATTTGGTCCCTCAAGGACATCTAGTCTAGGTGGTAAACATTATTGTCTTGTTATTGTTGATGATTATTCAAGATTTACATGTGTTATGTTTTTAGCACACAAAGATGAAACCTTTTTTTCTTTCACAAAACTCTGTCGCAGAATTCAAAATGAAAAAGGCTTTCTTATTACTAATATTTGAACCAACCATGGTAGAGAACTTGAAAATGAGAAATTTTAATTGTTTTGTGATGAGCATGGTATTGGACATAATTTTTCAACACCTAGAACCCGTCAACAAAATGGTGTAGTAGAAAGGAAGAATAGAACTTTAGAAGAGATGGGTAGAACAATGCTTTGCAAAAATAATCTTCCTAAATATTTTTGGGCGAAGCCGTTCACACCGCATGCTATATTTTAAATCGTGCATTAATTAGACCTATTCTCAAAAAGACTCCTTATGAACTTTGGCATGATAGAAAGTCCAACATTAGTCACTTGCATGTTTTTGGTTGTAAATGTTTTGTGTATAATAATGGTAAGGATAACTTAGGTAAATTTGATTCAAAATCTGATGAAGCAATTTTTCTTGGCTATTCCTTAACTAGCAAAGCTTATCGTGTTTTTAATAAAAGAACTCTTGTTGTGGAAGAATCTATACATGTGGCATTTGATGAAACTAACATCTCTGCTCAAAAGCAAATTGTTAGTGATAATATAGATTTGGAACCAAATGTGGAAGATTCACATATCTACAAAGAAGAGAACCAACCATGTAAGTTGAACAAAGAGATTGAACAACCTATTCTCCCACCTCAAGAAGGAGAAGGAAACAATGATGATTTGCCAAGAGAATGGAAGTTTGTTCATAATCACCCTAAGGATTTAATCCTAGGTGACCTTACAAAAGGTATTGAAACTCGCTCTTCACTTAGAAACATTTGTAATAACTTGGCTTTTCTCTCACAGATTGAGCCTAAAAACTTTCAAGAAGCCGAATTCCATGAACATTGGATGATAGCTATGCATGAAGAGCTTAACCAATTTGAGAGAAACAAAGTGTAGGAACTTGTGCCAAAACCTAAAGATCATACTATTATCGGTACCAAATGGATCTTTCGAAACAAGCTTGATGAATCCGGCACAATTATAAGAAACAAGGCTAGACTTGTTACACAAGGATACAATCAAGAAGAAGGTATTGATTTCGATGAAACCTTCGCTCCGTGTAGACTGCCCGAACTCCCGCTCCGCGCACAGAGGGCGGGAATTGTAGTTCTAGCTACTACAATTCGGACTCCTGTCACGGTTCTGAATCTAATCTCACAAAGTGCAATGTAAGACTGATAAATCACCAAAGAGTCCAAATCCAGCAAATCGTTTTGGAAAATCGATTTTAATCAAAAAGCGCCAAACATGGACTGCTTTGCCAAATTTCAGAGTCGCCACCTAAATATTTTATTTTTGGGAAATTTAGGAAACCCTGACTCGTGCCTAAGGCCACGTGTCCGTCATCACCAAAGTTGCCTCAGCTCGGGAACTTGGGTACGAGAGGGGAAGATCCTGAAATGAGCACCCCCGCTCGCCCGATCAAAGGATCGGCCTCTACTAACATAATATATTGTTTTGAAAAACACATGCGTTCTTATTCCGGTTTATTAGCTATCTTTACTATGTGATGCGCACAGCATACAAGTATAGACCTCAATCGCAAGAATTGGAACAAAACATCTCATGTTTGTTTTTCAAAAATGGTTTGAAAGTGCTACTCGCAAGTAGGCTAAGACGTGGATTTGCCACCCTCAAGTGGGCTTAGAAAACAACATGATTTGCCACTCTCAAGTGGGCTTAAAGCGCACATTTTGATGATTGTTCCAATTCAAGCAATGAAGCCTTCATCCACAGGCATTCATGTAGCTAAACACTTAAGCAGATAGCCTCATGGCAAGCATGCTATCATGGCAGTCACTTACACACATGCAAGGATGCTAAAGCGTAAACACTCACAGTGTACTCCGAGCCAAAAAAGAAGCTAGTTAGTAATCATGCATGATCCTAGCCATGTCAACAATGCCTAATGCAAGACATGCAAAATGCAACTAAAATAGGCTCGGCTATTCTAAGATGTCATGTGAATGCAACTTGATAACATGTATTCAAATTGGTATTGAAATACAATGCAGTTTGTATGATGCGCCGAGCCCGGTGCATGCAAAACAGATGAATGATGCACGCATGCGAAGCATAAGGATGCTAATTGAAAATGACCCTAAACTAACCATCGAAAGCGGTTAAGTAAAAGGGAGAAAGAAATGGGGTTGGAAGACATGCATCACACACACGCACGCTTATTACAACAATGTGCCCTCTCGACGGAGGGTCCGAAAGAATAAGCTATGCTAGCTACACTAAGCTAAGCTATCTAACTAATCTAATTAATCTAATTAGACTAGTTATTACACAAACAAATTGAATAACTAGCTACAACTAATTATTACATCACTTTAACTAATTTAACAAATTAATTAAATTACATAAACATGCTAATTAACAAGTAAGCATTAAACTACGCTACTCAGCTCTGCTTTGGAAAGTTGAACAATGCATGCACTTGGTTTCTCGCTCGGAAATCCATTGCGATGCCCAGACTTGCTTCTGTTTGCATTTGATCTCAGAACACTGCACAAACCTCCAGATAGCTTCTACTCCAACATGGAGACCTCCTGGTGCATTACCGACTAGAAAAGGAAAAGGAGGCTGTAGACCACTTGTAGACCAGAAAAAGTGGTTGGCTAGCCACTTTTACTGGTCTACCGACCAGAAAATTCTGCCAAGCTCCAATTTGCTGCAACAGAGAACAAGAAAGGGCACAGCAGTGTATTTGCAAGGTATGTGTGCACAACCACCCTCCCTATCATTTCTCAAGCTCAAGGGAGTGTAGTATTCGACTCTCGGGCCACCAACCGAGCATCGCAATGCGCGATGGCCGAGAAGCCGAGTTTGCACAATTCAATGTCAATGAATGCACAAATAACACATAAGAAGCCTCCGCCTCTATCATGCTTGATCAAGAGGGTCGGCGACCAAGAAATGAGGCACGTTTCATCACTTCAAGTATGAAACGCCCCTCGTTTCTTGTGTTTGGATTAACATCCAATCCAAACACGATGCAATGCAACAACATTCCGAACACCATGTAATGCAACAACAACATGAGCATGGCAAGCTAGGGTCCTTAAGCATTAAAGCTAGTGAAGGATACAATACAAGGACTGTGTAATGCAATGATCAATGGATCAAACCAACCCCAAACTAACTTCATGCATGCCAAAACAAAGGCCAAAATGCTCTGAAATGATGGCATGAAAGGCAAGATGGTGGTGCTCATGCAATGGCTCATCAACTAAGCATAAGAGCACAACTCTCAAACATGATGAAAAAGTGACCAATGTGAGAGTGTAGCTACACTATATGCACTGAAATCATGTGTGAAATGATGTCAAATCACTCAAACAACACAAGTATAGCATGCAAGAGGGCCTAAGGCACAAGGCTACTAAAGGGGATTACACAGGAGGCATGCAATACATGGCACAAATGATTGAACCGGCCACAGATAGAGCTCAAGTAGGTCAAAACAAAGACCAAAACATGCTGAGATGGGAGCTCAAAAGCCTAGACAAGCATGCATACGCATTAGCCCATAAGCGAGGCACAAAGGCCCAACTCTTAAAAGCACTCAAAGAGTGAAAGAAGTGAGAACATGGCAATGCTATATGCTCTGAAATAACATGTTAAATGATGTCATGGCAAGCAAACATCTCAAACAAAGCATGCTAGAGGCATCAAAACACAAGGCTAGTCAAGCCCATTGCACTACAGCTATGCAATACATGAACCATATGGCCAAGACAACCCAAAATAGTCCTAGAGCATATCAAATCAAGGCCAAAAACATATTGTAGTAGAGCCAACACATGCTAGGATAATGAGCTAAAACAACAAGCATGCAAGGCTAGTAAGTGAGATTTGCTCTACAAGTACAAGATGCAAACCACAAGTGGCCAAACCAGCAGAAAATAGAGTTGTATTTTGGCAAAATAACACCAAAAATACACTGAAATGGTAGCCCAAAAGCTTAGGCAAGATGGCATACATATTAGCCCATGTTTAAGGCATAAAGCACAACCTTCCAAAAGCATTGAAAGAGTGACACATGTGAGTGTATGACAATGAAACATGCTTTGAAATCATGTATCAAATGATGCTAAATTATGCAAATAGCCCAAGCAATGCATGCTAGTGGACTCAAAACACAAAGCTAGTGAGCAAGATTGAACTATGGCTACACAAAGCAAGGCATGCATGACCAAAAACACTTAAAACAGAGCTTAAGCATGGCAAAACATGAGTATAAGCTGCTAGAGTGGAGCCAAAAACATGCTAGAATGATGGATCAAATCATTAAGCACACAAGGCTAAATGGCAAGATTACACTACAAGTATAAAAAGCATGCATGAGGTGATCAAACCAAGCCAAAATAGTGTTATGCCATGCTAAAATAAGGCCTGAGACATGCTAAGATGGGGCCTCAAGGTTGTAGAAAAACATGCTAACTTCTTGAGCCATCAACACAAGCACACAAGAGAAGAGGAGGGAGGACAACCTCCACCCATTTGGGGCCTCAAAACACACTTTCTACCACTGAAAATCCACTGGATTTCAGTGGCTAAAAGGCCAAGAGAAGGTGATCTCAACGGCCTAAAGAGGTGGCCCAAAACAAGGCAAAATAAGGCACAAAAGGGATAGACCACCCCCAACACCAAAGAAGCCTCAAACAAACACTTTTAATACTTAAAAATGAAGCTTTTTACAGTAGAAAGTTAAGCCTAAAACATCATGCAAATAGGGACAAAGACTTAAACAAAACAAAGCTTTAAAAGGATTAGAGCCTTACCCTTGAAAACCAAGAACAAGGCAACAACTCCAGCAACTTTTCTGAGCTAAAACCAGCTGAAAACACTCAAATGCAACCTCCAAGAACCTCAGCTCAAGAAGAAAGGTGTTTCACTAGGTGTTTGTGTGCAAAACTGTGAAGAAATGGCACTTTAAAGCACAAACCAATGCAAATATAGAGAGAGAGAGGGAGAAAACAAGAGAGATATAATATGTATAGCCCTAATGCAATTTTCTCAGCCTGAGAGAAGAGGGAGGAGGCTCCCTTATATAGAAATCCATGCCTTAAGCTTGTTAGACAAGCTAAAGGCTTCAACCAATCCCTCCATACACGTGTATGGAGGATGCTTTTTGTGCCCAACAGCTGGCACAGCTGGCATGGAAAATATCTACAGAAAGTGCAGGAAAGCTGCCGACCAGTTGAAGTGGTCGACCGACCACTCCCACTAGTCGAGCGACTAGAAAAGGTGGTCTGTAGGGAGAAAAAGGAGTCAGCAAGGGGGGAAAGGTGGTCTGCACAAAGAGAGGAAGGTGGTGGCATGGCTGCCGACCACTTTAGGTGGTCCACAGACCACCCACCCTAGCTGGCTGACCAGAAAACTGGCTGGCAGGGAAGAAAAGTGGTCTACAGGGAGAGAAACTCGTCTACACCCCTGTTCCACTCTCCAAGCAAGGGATAAGAAGGTTTGGTTCAAAACCAAACCAAAAAGGAAGCAAGGCAAGAGTCCGCAAGGCGAGGCACTCATCCGGAAGCCCCGAAAACTAGTCTACGGGTACAAAAAGTGATCTACGAGAGGGAAAGGTAGTCTATGACTACAAAAAGTGGTCTACAGGCCTCTGTTTCCTTTTTGACAAAGGCAACAAGGCATGGTCCTAAAACCAGGCCAAGAGGAGAACGTTAAGAGGTTCCAAGACAAGGCGCTCAGCCGAAGGCTCCAGAAACCAAAAACTAGCCTACAAGAGGGAAAAGTAGTCTACGACTACGAAAAGTGGCCTACAGGCCTCTCTCTCCCTCCAGGCAAGGGCAACAAGGCATGGTCTACAAACCAAGCCAAAACACAAAGAGTTCAGAGGCCCGGAGGCAAGGCACTCAGCCGAAAACTCTGGAAACTCGAAACGAGCACAAACATGCGCGATCATCGAGCGCTCAATCGATGACGTCTGAGTCTTAAGGTCGGTCAAAAATGGGGTGTCTACATTGCGGTTGCTAGATTAGAAGCCATTCGCATGTTACTTGCATTTGCATGTTTTAGAGATTTCAAACTTTATCAAATGTATGTAAAAAGTGCCTTTCTTAATGGTTTTATAAATGAGGAAGTTTATGTTAAACAACCCCAAGTTTTGAAGATCATGCTTTTCCAAATCATGTTTTTAAACTATCAAAAGCTTTATATGGTTTGAAACAAGCACCTCGTGCATGGTTTGAACGATTAAGTAAATTTTTTATTGAAAATAATTTTTCTAGAGGAACGATTGACACAACACTTTTTGTTAAAACTAAAAATAATGATTTACTTATTGTGCAAATATATGTGGATGACATTATATTTGGTGTTACTAATGAAACCTTGTGTAAAGAATTTGCTAAGTGTATGCGAGGTGAGTTTGAGATGAGCATGATGGGGGAGCTAAATTATTTCCTTGGACTTCAAATCAAACAATGTAAGGAAGGAATTTTTATCAACCAAGTTAAGTATACAAAAGAACTACGTAAAAAGTTTGGTATGTGTGACTGAAAAATAGCTGGAACACCTATGAGCACATCCATTAAGCTAGACAAGGATGGAAAAGGTAAGTCCATTGATCAAACAAAATATCGAGGTATGATCGGCTCACTTCTTTATTTAACTGCAAGTAGACCCGATATTATGTTTAGTGTTTGTATGTGTGCTAGATATCAATCAAATCCTAAGGAATCACATCTCAGTGCTGTTAAAAGAATTTTTAGATATCTTGTTGGCACTCAAAATTTGGGACTGTTTATCCTAGAGGTGTTGCATTTGATTTAATTAGTTACTCGAATGCCGACTTTGCCGGATGCAAACTTGATAGAAAAAGCACCGGTGGCACTTGTCACTTTCTTGGTAACCTATTAGTATCTTGGTTTAGCAAAAAGCAAAATTCTGTTGCTTTATCAATGGCTGAAGTCGAATATATAGCTTTCGGAAGTTGTTGTGCCCAAATACTTTGGATGAAACAACAATTGGAGGACTTTGATTTGCATTATGATCATATCCCTATTAAATGTGATAATACTAGTGCCATCAATTTAAGCAAAAATCCAGTTCAATGCTCACAAACAAAACATATTGAAATTCGACATCATTTTTTAAGAGATCATGTTCAAAAATAGGATATTGGACTTGAATTTGTAAACACCGACAAGCAATTTGTGGATATTTTCACAAAACCCCTAAGCGAAGATCGCTTCAATTTTATTCGTGGCGAACTTGGAATGTCGATTTTTACTTGAAAAGTTTTGTTGTGACTGTGAAATTTGAATTTTTGTTAAAATGATATATTTGTATTGCTACATTGATATGGAAACATTTTATCAGTTGAATGTTGTCAAGTGCTTCATACATTTGTTATCCTTAATAGTTTGCTATTCACAACTATGTATTTTTGTTCTACATCTTGAGCTTAATTTAATTTTGCATACATTGATTTTTTTTTTTTTGGCTACTAGGCTTAATTTCGTTTATTTTTATTATTATTATTTATTTTTTTCGTTACACTAATAGGCTTCATTTCCTTTATTTATTTATTTATTTTTCTTCCCATTATTATTTTTTCTTTTCCATTATTTTTTTTTGCCATTAGGCTTAATTTTTATTTTTTTTTTCTGCTTTTTAATTTCATTTTTCAGTACTTAAACATAAAAACAAAAACAAATCAAAATATAAATATTTACAAAAATAAAATAAAATAAAACACCCTTCATTTTTTTTTTGGCCATATGCCGATCAAAATAAACATAAAAAAAAAAAAAAACAAACCTTTCATTTTTTTTTGGCCTTACGCCGATCTTACTTCCTCGCCTCTTCCACCGCTCTCTTATTCTTTTTATCACCTTGGGCGACGCTTGACGTCCCTGCCCCCGTGCTTTCGTTGAGAACGAGCTCTCCCCGCCGACTATCAAAAGCCAAGAACGACGTTGCTCCAAATCGGGCCATGGAGGTGGTCTTCCGTTTAAGCTCTTTATTTTCGGCTTTCAGTGCACCTATCTCTGCTCGCGCATCCTTGTACATGCGCTGGAGCAGAGCGAGTTGGACGTTGACCTGATGGAGCTCACTCGTCCTGTTCTGTCGTCGGTGAGCCAATTTTGTGACTGCAGTCACCGTCTCAATATAGGGCATCAGTGTGAAATGATTGGCTTCTATGTCAAATTCAGCTGCCATGATTTGCTCAATCGACATCATAGGAAGGTTAGGAAGAGGAATGACAGGAAGAGTAGGAGTAGGGGCACTCGGCCCAGCAGCGCTTACCAGATCATTCAGGTCTGGAAAAAGAGTAAGGGCACAAGACGAAGCCATGTAGTAGGAGAGAGAGATGTAATCGAAAGGAGAGTAGTTTTTGGCAACCTTTCTGCTCTGCTTAGTCACTCTGTTCTATCTCTCTCACATAGTGAATGAGAAAGAAGAAGGCGAAGAGAGTGATTAAGAAGAAAGACAGAGGAGAAGACGACAAGAGAGAGAGAGAGCCGAGGCAGCTGATTGACTAATTGACCTGTCTCGCTTTTGTCGGTCGGCTAACGCAAAAGCGAGGATGCGTGTCCGACGCGATTTTCGACAAACAAAAAAGAGACGCGGGCGAAACACACACATATATATATCTATATGTATATATCTGTTTTGAATATCTATTTTTTGATGCCATTTATCACTATCATTTTCCTTCTCCTCCTCTAGATTCTGAGCCATAATTTCCTTTTGATAATGTCACAGGGGGAGAAAATTATATGATGTTATGTATTTATAGTTTGATATCTTAATCTTATATCATGTTATTGATTAAAGCTTATTTATTACATGTGCTAACCTATGTATTTAGAAATGAATTTAGGGAGCATGACTTGAGAGGGAGCCCTTGTTACTCCCAAATCAAATCAAAACATCATTGTGTGCCATCATCAAAAAGGGGGAGATTGTTAGACTTATTTATTTTGATGATTTATTTAATTATATTTTAATTTATTTGAAAGAGAAAAATAGAATCCAAAATTTATTTTGATGATTTATTTAATTATATTTTAATCAAAATTTATTTTGATGATTCATTTGAAAGAGAAAAATAGAATCAAAATTTATTTTGTCCCATTATTTCTCATCTAAACCTTTATCCTAAATGTTGTTAGAATGTATTTAATATTTGATTAAATCAGGAGTTCAAACAGCCCAAAACAAAGGTTCAAACAGCTTAGCACAGCAGCAGGCCAAAAGGTTCAAAAGGTTCAAGTGGAATATATTCAAATTAGTAATGATGGAAGTACAACGGCTATAAACAGCTATAAAGGTTTGAAAAGCCAAAAGATTCAAAAGGTTCAAGTAGAAGATATTCAAATTTGTAATGATGGGGTGAAAGATATTCAAATTGGTAATGATGGAAGTACAATGGCTATAAACGGCTATAAATTCAAATAACTACAACGGTTATAAATTCAAATGAATTCAACGGCTATAAACGACTATAATTTTCATTATATATACTAAAGCCTCTAATGTAAATAAGTTACAAAAAATCTGAAAATATTCTTTGATCTATAATCACTCACATCTATTCTCAGAAATTATACACTGAGCCTTATAGCTTTAAGCCTATCTTTCATGTGTGAGATTTACAGAAAAATCAAAGCTTCATTTTATATATCTATCTTTGAGAGATATTTATTGTAAGCTTTCTTTGAAAGCAAAAATACCATTTCATCTTGTAAAAGTGTTGCAAACACTGTGTTCTTCAAATCTTGAGAGTGATTGTGAATCACCTAAGATTTGCAAGGGTTTGGGCTTGTGAAGTCTGTGTAAAATTCGTGGAGGATTGCTCCATTTGTAAAGAGGTTGCTAGCACCCCTGTGAAGCTAGAAGATAGTGAAAAATCTCAAGTGAAGCTTGAGGAGTGGACGTAAACCGAGTTGAAGCCGAACCACTATAAATTTGTTTGCCTCTCTCTCCCTTATCTCTTTATTTTATTTTAAATTGCCATAGCTATATTTTACATTTTTACTGTGCTAAAATCATTAACTAACATAGTTGTTAAGACACTTGCTTTAATTATTTTATTTCATTGTCTTTTGGGTAACAATTTTGAACAATTGAAGAGTTATTCCAAGAGTTTTAGTTGAATGATACATACTTTGAGCTAGATTCTTGAATTCTCTACAATTTTCCCAAATTTCCAAGTCTCTAGGTTAATCTCCTCCCTTTCTTTTCTTGTTCTTCCTCTAGCCAAGTTGTTGATCTTATGAAAATATCTCTAAGGATTAGCTAGAGCCTAATTCAACATGTGTATATATATATATATGTTTCTTAATCAAGGGTGATTAGGTTGCTTAATTAAGGGTAAGTCTTAATTTAATTCAAACTAAAGCTAATTGATTCAAGGTCTTTTTTTATTATTTTTAATTACAGCTAAATAATTCGTTCTGAATCAAACTTTTACCAAACTCCACATTAGGCCCTAAAAATTAGGCTGATCACAAATATTTAATCAATTTTGGTTTTTAGCGCCTCTAAGGCCTAAAATTTTCAATTCAAAGTTGAAAATTTCAACAAGTTTTTCCTATAACAACAGATATGAATTCAAAATCATATAATTCACACAATTAAGTATGCAATTTCACACTAAACATATAATCACATATATAATTAAAGAATTAAAGCATAATACGAAGTAAGGTTATCATAGTCTTTCACCTTTAGGAAGTTTGGTCCTCTAACTTGTGTTACCTCAAGTTGAAAACAAATTTGAATATCACTATCTCATTTCCTCTTCTGTTTCCCACATGGCTTCTTTCCTGTAATGTTCTTTCCATTCAACCTTCACCACTGGGATTATCTTGTTTCTCAACTGATTTACTTGCCAATCAAGAATTTGTATTGGCTTTTCCTCATATACCATATAATCATCCAAGGCAATTCAATAATGGTTAATAACATGAAAAGGATCCCAAAGGTAGCCTTGCAACATTGACACATGAAATACATTACGTATTTGTTTTATACCCAGTGGCAAAGCAACACGATAGGCAACTAGACCCAATCTTTCCAAAATCTGAAACGAACCTATGTATCGAGGTGCCGATTTTCCTTTTCTCCCAAATCTGTTTGCCCTATCATCGGAGTGACTTTGATAAAAACATGACCACCGTCATATTTTAACCGCTCATCCTTTGGTATGCATAGCTCTTTTGTCAGCTTTGGGCGGTTTTCAACCTTTGTTGAATGATCTTGATTTTCTCAGTAGTAATGTGTACAATTCCAGGCCCAAACAATGCTCGATCACCAACTTCGGTCCAACAAAGTGGAGACCGATATTTTCTTCTATACAAAGCTTCATATGGTGTCATTCTCATACTTAAGTGAAAACTGTTGTTATACGCAAATTCTGCTAAAGGTAGGTAAGTCTCCTAACTTCCTTGAAAGTCCAAAACACACATTCGAAACATGTCCTCCAATATTTGTATTGTTCTTTTTGATTGGCCATCAATTTGTAGGTGGAACATAGTACTGATCCTCAACTCTGTTCCCATTGAATCTTGTAAACTATGCCAAAACCTTTAGACAAATTTAGGATCTCTGTCGGATACAATCGAAACTGGAACACCATGTAATCAAACAATCTCATTCATATACACAATGGCAAGTTTATCTGCATTACAAAAAGATTTCACAGTAAAAAAGTGAGCAGATTTAGTTAGTCTCTCCACAATTATCCATATAGAATTCATACCTCAAGGCGTTTGGGGTAGGCCAACATCAATTACAAACATCAGCAGGAGTGGGCCAGTTCACAATAGCTTCTATCTTTTGTGGGTCAATAGAAACACCGTTTTTATTAATTACATGGCCCAAGAATACTACTTCATGCAACCAGAACTCACATTACTTCAATTTAGCATACAATTTCTTACCTCTAATGGTTTGAAGAATTATTCTTAAATGCTTCTCATGTTCCTTCTTACATTTCGAATAAATAAGTATATCATCAATGAACATAACTACAAATTCATCCAAATACGGTTTAAAAATTCGATTCAAATCCATGAAAGTCGCCGATGCAATAGTAACTCCGAATGGCATAACTAAGAATTCGTAATGCTCGTACTTGGTTCGAAAAATAGTCTTTTCAGGATCTTCACCTTTAACTTTCAGTTGGTTATACTCGGATCTCAAATCTATTTTTGAAAATACTTGCGCTCCCTGCAACTGGTCAAATAAATCATCAATTTTGGGTAAAGGGTATTTATTCTTTACAGTTACCTTATTAAGCTCCCAATAGTCGATACATAATCAGAGTATCCTATTCTTCTTCTTTAGAAAAAGAACCAGTACGCCCCAAGGCGAGGTACTCGGTCGGATGAACCTTTTATCAAGCAATTCTTGCAACTGCACTTTTAGGTCTTTCACTTTAGCCATTGACATTCTATAAGGAGCTTTCGAAATCGGCTGAGTTCCTGGCACAACATTAATTACAAACTCAGTTTCACGGTCCACCAAATCCCCTAGCAAATCTTCTGGATAAACATCTTGAAACTTACTCACAATCGAAATATTATCAACACACACATTTATTTCTTGTACATTCAGAATACTGCACAAAAACCTTGACAACCTTTTTGAACTAACTTATGTGCTTTCATAGCTGATATCAAATAGGGTGGAGAAACTACCCCATGTCCCACAAAAGTAAATTCATTTTGTCCCGAAGGTTAGAAGACAACTTGTTTGGACACACAATCAATGGTTGCATGATATCTACTTTACCAATCCATCCCCAAAATTATATCAAAATGATCCATATCAAGAGGCATCAAATTAGCATATAATTGAACATCCCCAATTATAATCTCACATGCAGGATAAATAGAAGCACATAACATAGAGACCCCATTTGGCGAGGACACACACAACATATAATCTAAGGGTTCCAAGGATCTATTCAAATGACTGGCAAAATCGTATAACACAAATGAATGGGTGGAACCCGAATCAAGTAACACATGAGCGGCTTGGCTATTAATAGAGAGTGTACCTGAGACTACAGCCTTTGTAGTTTGAAGGTCACCAGGAACAAGGGCAAAGACTCTCCCCTATCTGACATTATCTCTAGTAGTGGTGAGTTTTGCAGCAATCTTTGTTACTGGAGTCAAAGCGGCTGAACTTGCAGCTGGCCTATTCACATTTTGTTGCTCATTTCTAGGGCAATTCTTCACTATATGGCCTGTTTCCCCACATTTAAAGCAAGCCCCAATTGTTCGGTAGCAAACCCCACAGTGTTTCTTTCCACATTCCAGACAATTTAGTGCTAAATCGCAAGTAGATCCAGAAGTATTTGAGGTTCCCAAATTCAATTTCTTGTTTTGAGAAGATGCTGACCCTTTCTGTACATTGGAGCCTTGTCTTTTTCATTTCCATTTTGAGAATCAGTTTCAAGCAACCATATTATTTTCAGTCATTAAGGCCTTATCCAACACATCGACATATTTGGGTAGCCTCAATACATTAACTCTCTCTTATATAGAATCCCAGAGTCCTCCCTCAAATTTTCTTACTTTCTTATAGTTCGTGTCCACCATATGTGGTGCGAAACGGGCTAACTCAGTAAATTGGGCTTCATACTCGACAATTGTTTTGTTTCCCTATCTCAGTCTTTCAAATTTTGCCACTTTCTTGTCTCGAACACACTGCGGGAAATATTTTTCATAGAAGACCTCTAGAAATTATGTCCAATTGATTCCCTAATGTTCATCTTGAATAAGCATCCACTATCGACGTGCTTCGTCTTCTAAAGTAAAAGTAGCAAGTAGCACCTTCTATGTCTCAGTACAAGGGAAAACCTCAAATAACTTTTCTATTCCCAACACCCAAGCTTCGGCCTTGAGGGGGTCCATACCTCTATGAAACAAAGGTGACTTCATTTTTGTAAACTCCTTTGTGAGTGAAATTGTTCGATCATCTGCCTGATTGTCGTGTACTACTTGAGTGAAATTGTTCAATTGTCAAAATGCATAGGCTCTCACTTAACCATTCTGCATCAAAACATAACCTAGACCTTTGTAAGAAACATCACTATAAATCACAAATTCTTCGTACCTGATGGTAAGGTCAAAATCGGTATTGTGGTTAGTCTTGTTTTCAGTTCTTGAAACATGGATTCCCTTTCGTCAGTCTATTCAAACGGTTGTCCCTTCCTAGTAAGTTAAGTAAGTGGCATAGCTATCCTTGAAAAGTCTTTCACAAATCATCTGTAATACCCCCATGAAACTCTAGACTTCCATCACATTCATTGGTGTAGGCCAATTCACAATCGCCTCAATCTTTTGCGGGTCTACTGAAATCCCATCTCTATTAATTACTTGACCTAGAAACACAACTTCACCTAACCAGAATTCACATTTCTTCAGTTTTGCATATAATTTCTTCTCTCTAAGTGTTTGGAAAATGGTTCTCAAATGTTATTCATGTTCTTCTCTACTTCTTGAGTAAATCAAAATATCATCAATAAATACCACAACAAATTCATCAAGGTAAGATTTAAAGATTCAGTTCATAAGGTCTATAAAAGCTACAGGTGCATTAGTCGGTCCAAATGGCATACCTAAAAACTTGTAGTGACCATACCTTGTTCAAAATGTAGTTTTCTTGACATCTTCAGCTTTCACTTTCAATTGGTGATACTTGGATCTCAAATCAATCTTTGAAAATACTTGTGAACCCTGCAACTGATCAAACAAGTCATCAATACGGGTAGAGGGTATTTATTCTTGATTGTTACCTTATTTAACTCTCGATAATCAATATACAAACATAAGGTTCCATCTTTCTTCTTCACGAATAAAACTGGCGCACCCCAAGGCGAAGTACTCAGTCAGATAAAACCCTTGTCAAGCAAATCTTGTAACTATTTTTTTCAATTCTTTCATCTCAGCAGTTGACATTCTATATGGAGTCTTTGAAATGGGTTGAGTATTCGGCATGACTTCAATAGTAAACTCAATATCCTTGTCAAATAATTTCCCTAGAAATTTCTCTAGAAACACATCTAGAAATTCTCTAACAATAAAAATATCATTTAACACAGTATTCATAGATTGATCAGTCATAATACTACGCACATAACCCCGACATTCCTTCTTAAGTAGTTTGCATGCTTTCATTGCCGAAATCAAGTAAGACGAAGGTACTACACCATTACCCATATATACAAATTCATCATGTCCCGGTGGTCTAAACAAAACTCATTTTGTCACACAATCAATAGTAGCACAGTATTTAGACAACCAGTCCATTCCCAAAATCACATAAAATGCCTAATATCAAGAGGCAACAAATCAAAAAATAACGTAGCATTCCCAATACGTATTTCACAACGCATGATATACAGATGAACACAGAACAAATTTCCCAGATGGAGCACATACACACAATAGATAAGGCAATGATTCCATAGGTCTATTCAGTCTAGATGCAAATATAGTAGATACGAAAGAACGTATCGAACCAAAATCAATTAGCACATAAGTATCTTGGTTGCAAATAGAAAGGGTACTTGAGACAACAACATCGGTATTTTGTGTATCACCTGGGACGAGTGCAAAAACTCTCCCTTACCTTAGTGCATCTCTTGTAGCAGCAGGTCTTGTAGTGTTTCCTAACATTGGGACAGATCCAATGAAACTAGCAGCAGCTGGTCTTCCACTTCTTTGTTCAATTCGGGGACAATCTTTGACCATGTGCTCAGTCTTGCCGTATCTAAAACACGCCCTAGAAGTACGGTAACAGACTCCCTGATGTTTCTTGCCATATTCATTACATGTCAGTGCGGAGTCTCTCAATGAATTGGAGGTACTAGATGTTCCCAAATTCTACTTCTTCGAAGACGATGATCAATTATTAGAGTAAGAACCATGTCGTTTCCCTTTTCATTCATAGGGTCGGTTATGTGAAGCCAAATTCATTTCAGACATTAGAGCTCGGTCAAAAACATCCACATACTTCGGTAACTTCAGAACATTTACTTTTTCCAGAATTGCATTTCGGAGTCCACCCTCAAACTTCGTTGCCTTCTTGTAATTAGTGTCGGTGCGGAGTCTACTACTGTCTGGTCGTGTAGTACTAGACTCTTCTATCCCATCAACCCTTATTCTCACCATTATCTATATGAACTTGTATTATAATAAACATAGAAATTCGCACATGTACATAGGTACAACAGTTCATATCTCATATAATAATTATGTAATCTCGATGCATACAAGCATATACTTATCAGATGGATACACCTTAAGTCTTTTCTAGACACTTTATTACTTATTTGGACAAGTGAGTGAGTTATTAACTTGTGCTTTGATACCACTCTGTCATGACCTAAACCTGCCCTTAGAGGTTTGAATCATAACCGGCCAATAATCATGAGATTACCTACGGTCTCAGATAGAAATCAAATCATATATAATTATATGGGACTAGAAGTGGAAACAGAAGTATAAAATTGTCCAATGAGCTTATGCATAATTAACATGAACAAAAACATCTTATATATATCAATAAGTTACACCCATACATACATACAAAATCTCACATGTCCAAGATCCTACATATATCAATAACATACAAACCAAAACTTATATACAGACATGGTCAAACATGACATACAAAAGAAAATAGAAAATCAAAAGACATAAGCCTCATGCGTGAGGAATCCTTGGCTGACTCCACAAAAACTTACTATTTATCCACAGGTTCACTAGGGCTAAACATCCCACTACTCACTTACATATATATAAATACAGAGTGAGCGAAAGCCCAATGAATAACATCCGAGTAAAAAGGTTATATGAATGAGTTCTAACACTCAAATAAAATCATTCTCATAATGATTTCATATCATAACGGAATGACCTCAGGTCCAACATATATAGAGATACAGAGTAGAACATATCATACTTGTTGAAACGACCTTGTGTATAACAACCTCGAGTCTATTCAATTACAATTGTATAATGACCATTGGGTCAACACATAACAGATATCTAGACTTATCAGATATATAAAGAATCAAATAATCGAAACGACCTTTGGTCGATCTCATCAGATATACAGAACAACCTCTAGTCCATTTCATTTGCACAGAACGACCTTAGGTCTATCACATGCTTTCATGCTTGTCAATCACATTTACAGGTCTTTTATAAATCAGACAAATAGAAGGCTCATTCATAACACAAAATGATAAGTTCAGAAAATTTACTACATTGGTATCATTTAGAAAATAAGATGGATAAAAATATCTTTACTAAGATATTACTTACAATGATTAGGTTGTTGATACGGCTTCACGAATGAACCTACACAATTCATAACACATACACATATTGAGTCACATTGCTTATTCAAACCGTTCACTAACTTATTCCACTATCTTAGGCTTCTTTCTAATTCCTTAATTCATTTGGGATGCACAAATCATGCCTAAGAGTGCTTATAAAGGAATGAGAACGGAATTATGAATAGAATATAATTTATCAAAATATGCTAAAGCAGTGCACTTCGCTCGAGCGCAACATTGGTCGCTCGAGTGAACCATATGGTCTGCAAAAGTACTGGATGGTCCAAAGCTCAATGGTCGCTCGAGCCAAGGTGCAAAATAAAAGGCGATCGCTCTAGCGGTAACTCGATCGCTCAAGCCAACTGCCAATGTAACTAAAAATAGTAGATGTATGAGATGTGCACTCAAGTGACAACTTGTTAGCTTGAGCCATGCGGTCGAATTTTGGAATTTCCATAACACAGTTTGAACTTCAAAACATGTGTTTAAAGTGTAACAGCTTGCATGTTGGAATCAAACCTTTGAAAATACATGGAAATACATGTGTATTAACTTAACATTTCAACACATGTGCAATTGAGTCCCCGCTACGCCATGAGTTCACTCTAAGTCCTTCTAACACCTAGAAATGATAAACAACTAAGTCAGCTGATAGCTCAGTGAGTAGTAACATGGATAGTAAATACAGTTTTAAAAACATGGATCAATTCCAAAATAAGATGTATATCACAGAAACTAGATTGACATACAGTTTGGTAAAGACAATCTGTTTCAAAAAGAAGGTTCCACAGTTCAATAGTTAAAATACTTATGTCTCTCAAGAACATGATAAATGACATTTTCCACTTAAAACAGATTACAACATGAACACCAATAATTTTCTGGGTACCAAGATGTAATAACCCGACCCTCTTATATGCCTTAAACCTTTAATTAAGATATAATTATATGTTGGCATGATATTTTATGTGAATTTGTGTTTAATTGTGTGAATTATATATGTTCATGACATTATATCTGTCGGTTATGAGAAAATCTGTTAAAATTGAGACCTTTGGATTGGAAATTGAAAGCCTTAGAGGCGTGATAACCTAAAATTGATTTCACAGTTTTGATCAGCATGATTTTTAGGCCAAAATGTGAATTTTTGTAAAAATTTGATTCGTAATGAATTAAATTGATTTAATTGGACCCAATTCTTAACTAAGCATATTTAGGCTCATAACTTGAGAAGTGGAAGGCCACAAGGACCTTAGATGACTTAGAATCAAACATAAGAAAATATCTCCTAAGAATTCTAGAGAGGAGAGGAGAGGAGAGAGAGAGAGAGAGAGAGAGAGAGAGAGAGAGAGAGAGGAGATCAACTAAAGGCTTGAGGATTCAAGGAATTGGAAGGGAGATTCAAGGGAATTCCACTCTAGGTAAGTGAAAATCAACCTAAATACCCTAAATCCCTCCTTAAATTGATGAGCCTCATGTCTTAAAATGTGATTTATATACTTACATAAGTTAGGGTTATGTAACAACCATGTTGTTTGAGCCAACACCCATGGAATTCATAAGGATTTATTTTATTCAGTGGATTTTAGAGGCAATGCTTATATTTTGAGCTTGTTTTGGGTTAAATTGAGGATAATCACTTTCTATCCTTTTAAGTGATGCTTGTTTTACACTCATATATGTGTATGTGATTGTATATGTTTTGGTGGGTCATGAAGAAAAGAAACAAATGGAAGATTTGAATGTTATATACTCCATTAAAATGGTTATAGTCTAAATTGAACTTGAGATTCATGTTATTGTGATAATATATCATGATATTGAAGTGATTTTTCCTATATTATGCCTTGCAAAATGTATTTGGTCAGTGAACTATTGTGGAACTTCGGACTGCTCAAAACAAGGCCAACGACCGCATGTGCGAGACCCATGGCCGCACATGCGGGGCTCACAGCCGCACGTGCGGAAAACAAGGGAGTCTGAAGATTGCATTTTGAAATAAAGGCACGTGTGGGCCGCACGTGCGGCGCACCTTCCCGCACATGCGGCTAGGGACTTCTACACGTACGACTAGGGAGAAAGAATTCTGTTGACTTCTTTCACCTCTCTTGACCCTCTGAATGTGTTGAAATGTTCATTTGAGTTTTCTGTAATATTGATAATTAAACGGAACTTAACGAATCGAACAGTAAATAAAGAAGAAAAGACTAAGGAAGAAGAAAGTATTTATAAGTGTGTGCTATGTGTAGGTCACATACCGGAAGAGGCCATTGTGCAACCACCCCACTGTGAGTAATAGTAGTGTAAAGTTATGTTTTGCTCATTTCTATGATCATGCTTTTAGTTATGAATAACATATGTTATGGTTACGGCCATGTGATTGGAACTAATTGAGAAAATTGCACAATGTCGCTATCATAGACTCTAGGTCATTGAGAACCTTATAATAAAGGTGGGCCCAAGGCCGTTATGATGTGAATTGTTTATGATTTATGACATATGGCTCTAAGGCCGGGATAGATGGAGACATGCCGATGTTCCATCTACTTTGTAACGATATGGATCACATGTGACCAATGGCGCTAAGGCCAAGGGAGATGGAGACATGCCGATGTTCCATCTACCCTATAGTGTTTTAGACAGCTGTTGATTTGTTGGGCTCAAAGCCTTTCTGTATTGTGTTAGGCCTAAGGCTGTTTTGTATTCTAAGTGGGCCTGAGGTCGTTCTGTATTAAATTATGGGCCCAAGACCATTTTGAAGTGTGCTTATGGACCAGTTCCTAGTTTATGCATAGTCTCTAACTCTTATGCTTATTCACTTACTTTCTTTATATTGTTGTTATTCACTGAGCTTGACTCACTTCGTGTTTATGAATGTATATGTAGGTAATCAATGTGGAGGACAACCCTAGCTCAGCTTTAGGAGCCTTTTTTTTGCTAGACCTATTCGTAATGTACTCAAATGGACTTTTATTTTGTAATTGGGACCTTTTGTTTCACTTTTGGAAGTCCCGTATGTGTAATAGCATGTTTTGCTAGTCTTGGCTGACTTGGCTTAGTTGTTTTAAATACCTTGCCTATGGGCTACCCTTTGTATATAAATGATATATAATGTGTCATGATCCTGGCATGTAGACACAGCTCAATGGTTGGTTTATTTTGATATTATGTTTGCTTCCGTTCAGGCCCCATATGATCTATAATGATGGAAATTTAACTCCGAGGCTTAATTTTCAGGTTAGTCATGTCCAAACTTTTAGGGGCAAGTTTGGGTTGTGACAGTAGAAATAACAAGTAACATGCCACACAGTCCTCAAGGATATAAGCCCCGTTGGATCCAATACCGAACTAAGAGTCATCCTCAGGGTGGCAACCCAGGCCTTTTCTCTAAGACGATCCGATTGAAGATCACCTAGCCTAACCTGGGTATTTTCCTTACAATCGTTGAGCACTAGAGTCATCACGGCCCAACTCGGATCTGTTCCCTAGTGGCTAGAGTCACCACACACAGTGGAATAATTTCCCTGGACTATAATATACAGATGGTCCCAATAATCAATACACATCAGTTTCGCAAAACATGGCAGTTCACCATTTTAAACATGAGACCAACACAAATAGTTTACAGTATGCCAAGTTCACACATGTTTCAGAAATAATTTGATTTCATTGATAATATAATAATTTATCAAAACAGTTGAGTCCTAAAACAACAATTTAATTTTCCAACAGTTCAGGATAGGAGAACATTTATAAAAATATGTAACATGAAACTACTCACCTGAAAACGAAATAATATAATCCTTGAATAGAGTATGAAAGTCTAACTAGTGCCCTGAACCAAGTATGAAGACTACATGTCACTACTAATTTAAAAATACTAAAGAGAATAATAAACTAAGTACCCCACATTAAAGCGCACTAACACAGCTCAACCCCACTCACCGTTACTCTTAAATAATACCTAAGTTCATGTTCTTCAAGGTCTAAAATTACCCAAGGCATGGGTTCCGATCGAAACTTAACTAAAAGTAACTTTAAGATAAAACAGAGTTTTAAACAAGTTTTTCCAATCTATTCGCTAACTTTGAAAATTAAAAACTCACTCCATGTTGTTCAAAAATTTCCAAAACCCTCCAGATATCAACTAATATATCCTAAGTTTCAAACTCAATTGGTTTTACTTGATTTGCTTATCAAAATAATTATTTACAATTAATTACGCCCAAACAGGTTGTTTTCTGCAGCACTTTATAGAAATTAATGGTTCTCCTAGTATACACAAGAAATCAATGCAAGGCCAAAAATGTAAGAAACTAGACTCATAGTCAGTTCTAATGATACTGATTTGATAATTTTTAGATTTATACCCAAAGAGAATGACACTTCCGAAGTTACTGTTTTAAACCAGTTTTCTGGATAGATTTGAACGCAGCAGTTAATATAGTTTTTGACTCCCAAAAATTATGAGAAAATTCAAATATGCAATTCAATATGTAATTAATCTACTATAAACATTTCAGTTCAAAATTCATTCATTTGATATGGTTTCTTGATTTTTAAAGTTTGTGGTTCTGTACAGAATTTTTTGGATTAAGAATTACACCCATTATTTCTCATCACCAATCACTGACTTGGCACCCAAACAACACACCCGTTTCTCCTATTCCTTCCCAACAACAAGCGGATTACACATATGAACCATCAAAATATATAAGAGTTGTTGACCACCAATGTTGCCAAAAGTTTCTCTCAAATCTCTCATTTCTTTCTCTCTCTCTCTCTCTCTCTCTCTCTCTCTCTCTCTCTCTCTCTCTCTTTCTCCCTCACGGCTGCTGTGAAGAACAAATAAGAAGGTAGGGTTTTGTGTATATTTTATTTAATACTAGTGGTTGGGTACACCTAAAGCATGTGTAGGTCAAATAAATAAATAATATACAAAATGTTTAAATATGTTGTAAGCAACTCAAATGGTAAGGCCATTATTTATCAAATTGTGGTCTAGAGTTCAAGTCACACCCTCTTCTCTATTTATTTTATTTTATTTTTAAATAATAAATCTTGCTTCTAAATTAAAGACTTTCACCATAAATTTATTTTATGTTTTAAAATTAATTAAAAGATCCTCCAATAATATTTAGTTTGCACTTAAAGATTCATAAGCAAAGTATTTGAGATTGTAAAATAATTATTACTTAATTATTTATTTGATTTGTATATTCGGGTTCTCACACATAGTGTCTCTGACGCTCAAGTGCAAGAGTGATCGCTAAAGCGGTCTGTTTAGGATCTGCACTTTAAAAATTCATTTTTTCTCCACTTATCTTCATTCTTTTCAGATTCTCTCTCCCCTCTGTCTCTTTTAAGCCATTTTTATGTTCCAAGCTCATAAAAGCTTGGTTTTCATCTCTTTCTACTAATTTCCTACCCCATGTTCCTTATATAAAAATGAAGAACATGACAAGGGCTTTCTATCCATTCAAGCGGATCGTGTTTTCATTGAAGTTGGATTTTGAAATTTCTTCATCTTCTAGCTTGAGGTAGGGATTTCTTTGTTTCTCTTCAATATTTTCTTATATATATGGGTGGTATATTTGATTTGCATAAAAACCTCATGTTGAGAAGGCATGAAAAGGAAGTTAGGGTTTTGAAAATACGTGAGTTAAATGTAATATTAAAGTGGATTAAGGAAGTTTTGAGTAGTTAGAACATGGTTTTGTTCTTTAAAATGCAGAGTCCTAATTTTTGTCTAACCCTAGTTATGGATTTTATTTTATTTTTTTGAAATGATGAATGATTTCGATTGGCCTTACATTTTTTAAATTAAGTTTATGTTTGGCTAATTAAATATAGAAATGATGATTATAATGTGTTATTGGGTTAATGTATAATGGAAACAATGAATGAGTACTTTTGGTTTAATTTATGAGTTGCAAAAATGAATGACATGATGAATTGATGGATTGTGATATTGGAATAAGGGTCTGTTTCCTTCCGGCTCATGATCGATAAAGCTTGGCGTTTAACAGAGGTTCCGTCTTCCTTTCGGAGTAGTGCCTAGAAAAGCATGTGGTTTGTTGAGATATATGAAGGTTCCGCATTCACTTTGGCTTGTGGTAGAGTGTGGTGCTTGAGATAGGTTCCAGCGTTCCTTCCAGAGTAGCACCCGGTAAATTGTGTTGGTATGGCTTGGTAATGGAGCCAGTTGTTGGCCAGTGGGGTTTTTGTAAAAGAATTATAAGGCGACTTGTATATATGAATGTGATGATTCGTAATAGAGAATTGACTTGTATGATTGGGATAAGATTGTAATGAATTGAACTTTTATAGATTAATTGTGTGTAGTGTGTTGATAAGTGTGTATATTTTGGAATTGTGCGGATTATGGTGAGGATGGGTAGTTGTGTAATTAATGTGTACCATCTATGTTCAATAGTAGTACATGGTTAAAAGCCTAAGGTTTTTATCTAAGATCCAAAGAGTTTTTTTTTTTTTTTTTTGTTAAGGAAAATTCTTTAGGTTTATTCAGATAAAGTAAAACGGATGAGAGGATAATAAATGAGTTTTCTTTGAAAGTCTAGTGGGATTTTATGAAGAAACTGTCCACCTATGTATACTCTATTTTGGTATAAAAGCTTAAAAAGGCACATTATCTATTTATGTATCGCTTGTTAGCATTCATGATCGAATATATCTATTGATCTTATTGTTGGGAATCTTTGTAGATCCCTATCGGACAAATTTGTTCTTCCCATGTTGTTTTACTATTTTTAGGAATGGAGTCGGAAACACCGGTTTGAAGATCGAGAAGTTAATTGTCTTTTAGGAGTATTATTTTGTAGAGGGCAAATGAAGTTGTATAGTGTGGTGAAGTGTTGAAATGCCAATGCATACTACTACATGATTATTTATTTTGTAAATATAAATGTAGGCCAAGGGGTATGTGTTTGTAATATATCAGAAATTCTATTATTGTAATAATTTGGGAGAGAACATTTTCTTGTTACTTAATCGCAATTAATCTTTATTATTCCTATTTGTGTCATTTAATTGGATTTAAATTGAAGGTTTTAGTAATGTATCCGGATAATAAAATTTGGGGCATGATAACTTGATATTGGAGGTAACTGGGTTTGAAAACCTTGAGCTCATGGGAAGTGGTTTTTACGACAATGGGTTTGACTTCGCTTGGTGAGGACATTTGCATGTAGAAAGTATGAGGTGTAGAAAATTATGTGTTGCATTTGTGTGGGCATGGAGTTAAGTTTCAAGGATAGCACTTATAGCTGGTTAACTTGCTTTGACATCTCATTGGAAACGGATGTAATCAACGTGGTTTCTGGTGAGAGTTCGTTGGGAGTTCCGGGACAAATGGTCATCCTTGTAGGCTTGGCTCGCTTATGTGGTTGGGTGTTTAAACTGTATATGTGTTATGTGGCTATATTGTAGGCAGATTTTGTAACTTGGTAGGAGTTGAGTAAGTGTTTCGAGAAAGGCTAGAGTTAGGTTTACTAAGCTTGGTGTTGTTATTGATAGGATGTCAGGGCGAGGAAGTAGAGGTCGTATTGGGACTGGAAGTGCCAGTAGGGGCATAACGGGTCTAGTAACACCCACACCTGCAACACCGATTATGGGCTAACAGATTGCACGCGAGATTATAAGAGTTGGAAGGGAGGCTTTAACTCGTAACGAGGGAGACGATTCCTGTGCCTTAAAGATCACTAAGGAGTTCTTTCGTTTTAACCTACTGGAGTTCACAGGAACGCCTGAACCATTGGAGACAAAGAATTGGCTAGAGCAAATCACCAAGATTCTTAATATGCTCAGAATCACGGATGAGGGGTTGAGAGTGGCATTAGCGAGTTTTCTACTGAAGGGAGATTTTGGGTATTAGTGGAAGTATGCAAACCCTACCATAGACACCACCTGGGTTGCATTCACTTAGGCCTTTTGGGCCAAGTACTTTCCTCCTTTCACTCGAGAAAGATTGAAGAAACAATTTGTGGAGTTATGCCAAGGTACTACTCTATTGGCACAGTTTGAGTCGAGATTCACCAATTTGTCTAGGTTCGCTCCAGAGTTGGTAACAATAGAGGAATGACATTGCATTGAGTTTGATGGAAGGTTGGTATGTGATGATATTCGATGGAAGGTTCTTGGGTGCATGCATAGGGATTATCATACACTGGTAGATGCGGCGGCTCACATGGAAGCCACCAATCCTGAGGTTAGCCGGGATGAAGGAGAAAGAGCCATATTTGCGAGATCTTTGGTTCAAGAGCACACCAGACCTAGTAGGAGGCAAAGGAGAGCAAAATCTCAATCACAAGCCCAAACTTAGCCTCAATCTAGCTTTACCTCATCGAGTTCATCCTTTGGGAGATCCAATCAGACTCAGGTTTCCTCGAGTCAATCACAAAATGGACCACCTTTCTGCTCCAAGTGTAATATGTTAGGCCATGTTAGGAGTTGTTGCCCTTTGTGTGGGCAAGGTTCATCTCAATAGTCCAGGAAGGGACGATAGTGATGTTATGTAGTGGTGGGTTTTAGTGCTTTGGTACTGTGATGTTATTTCTCTTTTATATAGGGCTTTATGCCTACGGATGTTGTGTATGTATATGTATATGTTTTCGTGACCCAATAGTGTAGGTATGCAATTAATTTTGGAAATTGTCTATGTTGGAATGTAATGCCCCCAAAATAATTAAACCAATAATGATAATCAAACAATGATTTTCTCAAAACTCTCCGTGCTTTCAAAAATAACATTAATATAGAAGTTCTCTTTCTCATTGAACTATAAATCAATAGTTACAATTCCGTTGAAGTAAAGTGATTAATACCTCGTATAAAAATCTCAGAAAATCTAATTAGTCTAATTAATATATAAGGAATAATTACTGCCAAAAATTATTTTCAAAATCGTAAGTTTTGAAAAATTCAATATTTTACACTTAGAAAATTTTCAAGTTAAGTCCAATTTTGACAGAAATCCTTTTTAATGCAACTATCTCTATATGAAAAAGAAAAGAGGGTTGGGTCTCAACTTGTGCCATTACATGGAAGGTGTTGTGAGAATTTGTAATCTTAATTTTGTTGAGTAACTATTCTTATTTTCCTAAATGAAGCATGTATTAGCTAATGAGCCTTAATTGTTTGTTGAGAAGTGGGAGTTATGTAGTTCTAAAGGGGCATAGTTAGGACAAGATGGAACCTTAGGATTGTGTGAGGTTGGTTTGAGTTACTTAGTAGGTTGTGAAAAAGCTTGGAAGGGATGTGGGATTTGTGTCTCTTAATGATGAGGGTAGTGTTTGTGTAGTGGTTGCTGAGAGTTGGTAATTATGCATGGGTGTAAAGGGATTTGCGGCATTTAAGTATTGAGTGGCATGGTCAAGGCTTGTATAGGGTTCATGAACATAAAGGAAACTTTTTAGTTGTTAGAAGTGTTTCTCGTGAGGAAGTACGGGTTGTGTTCTCGAGTAACGGGTGTAGCATGGGTGATGATTGTTTTATGTGTTCGGAGTAAGTGTGTTACGACCCCAACCCGCCCCCTAGAGGTTAATTATCATGACTGACCCTCAAATAGAATTTCAAATAAAATATAATTAAATATAGGGCCTAAAGCAGAAGTAAAATATAAATTTGTCCATTGAGTTGTGCTTATATTACATGAAAAGAAAACATTTCATAACATACCATAATAATTACAAACATTTACATAACCCTAGATCATACATATAGCTTATAGAGACTTGACAAGACTAAAGCTTCACAAAGCTTGGCCAACAAAAGCTAAAGCCTCAATGCAGAGGCACATCTTAGGTAGCTTTACAAAAGGGGTTGACTCCAAGCAATCTTTAACGCGGGTCCTCCTAATGCTCACCTGTATATATATAAGAGTGAGCTAGAAGTCCACTGAGTAATCTCAATATAAAGAGATTAAATGAATGAGTTCCATATTTATAAAAGACATTCTTATTATATTCAAAACATCGTTCAAAGATAAATTATACATAAGCTTAACAAATTATGTGGTACATCCGATAACATTAAACATATTTAGACTTTGACAGAACGACCTCTGGTTCATTTTATAGCAAAATGACCTTTGGTCAATCACATGGTAGAACGACCTCTGCTCCAATATACAACAGCTGTGCAGAACAACCTCTGGCCCAACACATTGTGGAACGACCTATGGTCCAATATTCAACAGTTGCACGAAATTACATCTAGTCCAACACATTGCGGAACGACCTCAGGTCCAATATTCAATAGCTATACAGAACGACCTCTGGTCCAACACATTGTCGTTAAGATAGAACAACCTCAAGTCCAACATATTATTCATAGAGAATTCATTTAAGGATGCCACAATAAATTATCAAATGGGAAACTCATTAATTCATACCAAAACAGAATTTTAGAAAACATAACTTTTCATAATGTTTCAAATTATACACTTAAGAACATAATTTCAGAAAAACTCCTCATATCATTAGTATTTCAAAATTTCTTAGCATATCTTATCATTTCAAAAGTACTTATTTGGAAAACTTATCATATCATGAGCAATCAAAAATTCGTAACATATCTTTTCAGGAAATGCTTGTCTTATTGAATATCTCGTAAACAAAACATAGATTTCATGAATCATCGAATCATCGTATAGCAAAGCCAATTTCAAAGTCGTTTATACGAAAATATCTTTACAGAGACATTACTCACCTTGTCTAGTTCGATGTTTCACCTTGATGTTCCGACCTATATATTGCACATAACCAAACAATTTGAAACACAATCTTAATCAAATACTTTTCTCTCTTATTCATTTACTTATGTCGATTTCCCGCTTTACTTTTGTAATCAATTAACTTATGTTGGTTTTTAACTCAAGAATCTTTAATGAGGCTTAACTCATACCTATGAATGATGGGAAAGAGATGAGGATGAAAATACGAATAAGATGCAATTTCACAAAATATGTTAAAATAAGCTTGACTGCTTAAGCGACC
The DNA here is from genome assembly GCA_036172215.1 of Camellia granthamiana. NCBI lineage: Eukaryota > Viridiplantae > Streptophyta > Magnoliopsida > Ericales > Theaceae > Camellia > Camellia granthamiana. The sequence goes on from CM069905.1 coordinate 88,775,838, forward strand.
GCTTGAGCAGACTGTGCTGTCTGCAAAAATACGAGACGCCTGATATGTGCGCTCGAGCGATGACTATACTGCTCGAGCAATCTGTAAAATTTTGGATTCCAAAATGCTAAAACAAAATGGCATCAAACACATTTTCAAAACATGGGGTCATGCATGGCTTACTTAAAAACATAAGAATACTTTGGAAAAACACTAGTACATGACCATTTAGAAATTATTTACTCAAAATCTCATCAATTTAACAAAACTTCAATTAAAATCTCATGCATGCAAAAATTTTCCAACCTCTCTTTTTCTTTGAAGAATAAACATGAAATTGAATATGGAAACTCATGAATTTCTAAAGCAACAAGCAAATTATAAACTTTCATGCATCAACACTTCATAATCCAAACTCAAAATCATGAAATTCCAAATTATCTTTCATAACTCAATATTCTAGCTCAAATTCTTCATGCATTCCAACGCTTTTCCCGTAGCTCTTTAAAACATGAAATGGAGACCACAAGTTTATGAATTTGTAGAACATTATGCAAGACATGAACTCACATGCATACATGAACTTCAAAATTCAAACTCAAAATGATAAAACCTTACAAAATCTTTCACAAACATGTATTAAACTTAAATTCTTACTCAAAACCCAATTTCTTATAATTTATATGAAGTTGATTCAATAGCTTTCTTAATTTCAAGCATAAAATGAAGATTCTACATAAATTAAGCATAAATTTCTTACCTTAAGCTTCAATTTCAAAAATTATAGTTGGTTTCTCCTTGGTCTCTTGTTCTTCTTCAAAAACTTGAACTTCCCTTCAATTTTCTAGCACAAATTTTAGGTTTCTCTCTAAGTTGATTTCACTCTTCCTCTTTCTAGACTCTCTGAGTTCCAGCACAAAGTATAATGAATACAAACCCACCTCTTGAATTAAGGCAATTCTTAGCACCTTACACATATACACACACCAGCTTTTAAACACTACACATGTGCACACACTCACACACCCTCAAAAGTTCTAGCACATTCGACATCTAAATTAATTGGGATTAGTTTAAGCACTAATTAGCCATTAGGTTAATTAAACACAACTTAATCTTAATTAATCAACTCCCACATAACTCAATTAGTCAAATTAACCTTAATTAAGGCCCAATTAATCATATTTAATTTTACCAATCTAAATCATATTTTTAATCAAACTTCCAAAAGGCTCCAAATATTAAACTAAACTTATTAAGCACATCAATTTTGGTTTCTTAAATCATTAAAGCCTTTAATTTCTGATCAGACTCAAAATTCTATCAATAAATTATATATACAAATTAGACACCTCACAAGCAATTCCAATTCAAAATAATCACAAGCCTCAATCCTCATAACTTAATTAAATTAATTAATTCCAATTAGGACTCAATTTAATCAAATCTTAATTTTACTAAACTGAATTGAATATTTAATTAAACTCCCATATGGTTCAATACATGAAATTAAATTGATTTAACCCATCAATTTTAACTTCTTAAGCCGTTTAGGCCTTCAATTTTTGATTTTGAAATAAATCCTTAGCAAAATCATATACAGTTTAGACTTAATAATGCTTATAAATTCCAAAATTAAATTCGAATAATATGCAACTAAAATTCAAGTCTTTGTAATTAATTAATTACAGAATACTATGTGCGGTGGGGTTGTCAGAAGGTGGATTACCATTGACCTTATAAGTCTTGTTTCGTGCTAACAAGGGGGTGTTGCCATATCAGCATAAGAGTGGTAGGGATTATAGGAAATGGTGCTAGTGCGACGTATATTTGAGGAATCCCGTGAGATTCTAGAAATGTATGGAATGGTGTGTGGAGCTCCATCTCAGGGTAAGCGGTGCAGGGCAATATGTAGGTGTTTGAGTGCCGGGATTAGAGTTTATTAAGTAGTTAGTCGATTAGTTGATATCAGGGTTTGGGTGACAAATAGTCACTTTAGAATGGTTTGGATATGAGTATGGAGGTAAGTGTGAGAAGTGCCTTGGAGTGGTTTGTGTGAGTGTTGAGTCTTGTGCATTTAGTTGTGAGGTTCATGTGAAGCTTTTCTTGAGTTGGTAGAAACTCCTCGGGTTGAGGGTGATGTATTGTAGACTTCTTGTCTTGTCTGTGCCTTGTGCCTTGTGTGAGTAATAAGCGATGATGATGATTATGAGGAGATGGAATTGTAATGTGGTAAATTTTTCTTTATGCCTTATTGTGTTATCATGATTGTCACCTCTATAAATTGTGATTATAGAAATGTTGTGTATGTGTTATGGCATCACTGGGAGAGTGATGGTTATTGTTAGGTGTTGTGCTGGGATTCACCAGGTGAAATATTGAGAATGATTTGGAAAATGAAAATTTCTTTTCCTTGAGTTGTGGCCTAGGATGGCACGGTTAAACCAAATGTTAAAGATTTAAGCTAAGTTATGCTAATGAGTAGCTTGTTTAGTTTAGTGAAAATTGTATATTAACTTGTCATGATGGTGTGATTGGTTAAGTGTTTTGAGTAACACTTTCTGTTTCAGGGAGATGTTTACGAAAATTTTAAGTTTGCAAGAAAATGGAAAATGTATTTTGGTTATGAACGGTGTAAGTTGGAATACCTTTTGAGAAAAAATTTATATACAAATGAACGATTCTAACCAAAAAAAAAAAAAAAAAAATTAACAAGAAGAGATTGTTCACTGTTTTACCTTTACATAGTTGGGTTGTGTAGATACTTGGTTTGGATTGATGATTGTATAGGTATACATATATCGGTATTTTATTTTAAAGGAAGTGTAATGCGATTGGGGTTGTTGTATCGGGTCGTGTCATTAGGCCATACGTTGTGGTGTGTCTTCTCCTTTTGTCAGTGTTGGTTGGGGATTTGTTAAATGGTGGTTTTCTTTCCTTCATGTTTGCGTTTTGAGCACTTGGTGGTGTTTGTGCGGGTCGTTGGTTGAGACATGGTTGACGCCGTTGGGATACGAGTTATTGTTGTTGTTCCTTGTCTCATAGACCCCAATAAGTTTTGTGGGTTAAAGAAGCATTCGTGATATCTTCTTTGAGTTGTTGTTGTTGTTGTTCGGGAGTCTTTGAGGCCCCAAGATGTTGGATTGGGATTCGGGAATCTATCCCAAGTATGGATCTAGTTTTAAGTTAGGGGTTGTGTTTCCGTTTGTGTTTAGATTGCCTTTTGTTTCAACTCTTTCCTTATTTCAAGGACAAAATTTCTTAGGTGGGGAGATTGTAGCACTTCATTTTTTTCTTTCTTTCTTATGAGTCATCCAATACTTTTGCAGGTCTGAGATTTTGGGAGATATTGATGTTCGCTCGAGCGCATGGTTGGTTGCTATAGCGGTCTGCCTTTGTTTGGTCTGAAGTTCTAGGAGTGTGAGTTCTATGCTCGAGCAAAGTTTTCATCGGTCGAGCGGTGTAGTGTCTCTAATGCTCGAGCGGTTTGTTCGGGATCAACACTTTTTGATCCATTTTTCTTCATTCTTTTTAGATTCTCTCTCTCTCTCTCTTTCTCTCTCTCTCTCTCTCTCTCTCTCTCCAGCCATTTTTGAGTTCCTAGCTCATAAAAACTTGGTTTTCATCTCTTTCTAATAATTTTCTACTACATGTGTCTTATATAAAAATGAAGAGCATGACGAGGGCTTTATATCTATCTAAGCGGATCGTGTTTTCATTAAAGTTGGATTTTCTGATTTCTTCCTCTTCTAGCTTGAGGTAGGGATTTCTTTGTTTCTCTTAAATATTTTCTTATAGATAGATGGGTAGTATATTTGTATTGCGTAAAAATCTCATGTTGAGAAGATTTTCTTAAAGGCGTGAAAAGGAAGTTAGGGTTTTCAAAATAAGGGAGTTAAATGTAAGATTAAAGTGGATTAAGGAAGTTTTGAGTAGTTAGAACATGGTTTTTTTATTTAAAGTGAAAAGACCGAATTTTTTTCTAACCCTAGTTATGGATTTTATTTTATGTTTTTGAAATGATGAATTATTTCAATTGGCCTTATTCTTGAAACTAAGTTTATGTTTGGCTAATTAAATATAGAAATGATGATTATAATGTGTTGTTGGGTTAATGTATAATGGAAACAATGAATGAGTGTTGTTGGTTTAATTTATGAGTTGCAAGAATGAATGGCATGATGAATTGATGGATTGTGATATTGGAATAAGGGTCTGTGTCCTTTCGGCTAGTGACTAATAAAGCATAGCGTTTGACAAAGGTTTTGCCTTCCTTCCGAAGTAGCACTTGGAAAAGCTTGTGGTTTGTTGAGATATATGAAGGTTCTGCATTCCTTCCGGCTTGTGATTGGTAAAACGTGGTGCTTCAGATAGGTTCCAACATTCTTTCTGGAGTAGTGCCCGGTAAACTGTGGTGGTATGGCTTGGTAATGGAGCCGATTGTTGGCAAGTGGACTTTTTGTAAAATGATTATAAGGCGACTTATATATATGAATTTGATGATTGGTAATGGAGAATTGACTTGTGTGATTGGGATAAGATTGTAATGAATTGAACTTTTATAGATTAATTATGTGTAGTGTTTTGATAAGTGTGTATGTTTTGGGATTGTGTAGATTATAGCGAGGGTGGGTAGTTGTGTAATTAATGTGTATCATCTATGTTCAATGATAGTATATGGTTAAAAGAACTAAGGTTTTTATCTAAGATTCAAAGAGGGTTTTTTTTAAGGAAAATTTTTCAAGTTTTTTCAGATAAGGTAAAACAGATGAGAGTATAATAAATGAGTTTTCTTTAAAAGTCTAGTGGGATTTTATGAAGAAACTATGCACCTATGTATATTCTATTTTTGTATAAAAAGGCACATTATCTATTTATGTATCACTTGTTAGCATTCATAATCCTTTATATCGATTGATCTTATTGTTGGGAATCTTTGTAGAACCCTACTGGACATATTTGTTCATCGTACGTTGTTTACTATTTTTAGGAGTAGAGTCGGAAACACCGGTTTGAAGATCGAGAAGTTAATTGTCTTTTAGGAGTATTATTTTGTAGAGGGCAAATGAAGATGTATAGTGTAGTGAAGTGTTGAAGTGCCAATATATACTTCTGCATAATTATTTATTTTGTAAATATAAATGCTAGTCATGGGGCATGTGTTTGTAATGTATTAGACATTCTATTATTATAATCATTCGGGAGAGAACATTTTCTTATTACTCAATCATAATTAATCTTATTATTTCTATTTATATCATTTAATTAGATTTAAATTAAAGATTTTAGTAATTTATCCGGGTAATAAAATTTGGGGCATGACAACCACCATCATTACACTACCGCTGCCACCTCTTTTTGCTTCCATTGCATTACCCCTCCACCATCACTGCAATCATGACGTCTTTATCTCTGCCACCATTGTCATTAGCATTGCCATCATTACAATATGAAAACTACCTCCACTACATTTCCCCGCCACCATCACCGCAATCACCATGTCTTTAACTCCACCATCATTGCCATTAGCATCACCCCCATTACAATAAATTATAATTTAAAAATAATAAATTTTAAATTTCATGTTGTATATATTAAATAATTTGTTTTAGTTCAGTACTTAATTTTTTATCAAACAATTTTTCAGCTTAAAAAATTTAATATTCAATTTTCAGTACTTAATCTTCAACTTTTTGCATTTAGTTTTTAGTTTTTATCAAACACTACCTAAAAGTTCTATGTGATTGTTAATCCTCTTTTAGGGTGGGATTATTGTTCCCAAGAAGGGTTAGGATTCACAATTCAATCCTATGAGATTGCAAGAAAAAAAGACAATTTTATCCTTATTTTATAAAAATAATAAAGTTACATTTTATATAATAAGCAATCTTATGTAAATTCATATATTTAATTTCAACTAACCAATACCACCCTACTAATACAGTACAATACAATTTATTTTATATCTTCAACTTAATATCACTATATAATTGATATATACACAATATGTTATGTTCGGATTTGGTAAATCAACCCATAAGGATCATGCGGTCCAACAAGATTGAAGTTCATCGCCACTAATGGGTCAAGACAAACACCCTTTATAAAAGTCAAATATATGCACACTGTTAGGTTTTTATTCTTGGTAATCCCGTTTGACAAAACTCTTTTCAGTTGTACTTTTATTCGCTCTATTATTTCAATGAGGCTATGAGTATTTAGATGCGAACCCAAACCGAATTGTGCCTTGTAGAGTTGTTTCAGAAGTTAATTCTTTCATATTTGCCACTTCCCTGACTATGTTGGGGATCGAGCTGCCCGATCAGCTTGCGAGGGTCTAGGGGACAACGCCCCTTGGTGGGTCCAGGGCAGTGCCCAGACGGGGTCTAGGGGCAGCACCCCCAAAGCCAGAAGCAAAATTGCAATCGAAGTTGTTTGGTCACTCAAGCGAAGGAGTGTGCACTTGAGCAAAGAATCCTTGGTTCCAGAAGTTTTCATTAATTGTAAAAATACTGAGAAGTTACATTTCTCGCTCGAGCGACACTTTGGTGGCTCGAGCGAAGACACTTGAAAAAACATGCGTTTCAATCTCCTCGCTCGAGCGAGAGATCCTTTGCTCAAGCGACCATCGCGGCCCGATTTTCTATAAATATGTGTTTCAGTCAGATTTTAGGGTTACGACTTCCAGATCTTCTTATTGGATATTAGGGTTTATATCTAGAGCTTCTTTGCTAGTTTCTTTGATGTTCGTTTGAGTTTAACTCATGGTTTGAAAAGTATACATCAAAGGATTGTTTGTTTTATTCTATACAAAAGAGAGTGTTGTTCTTCGGTGGATTCCGTGGAATTCGGGCCTGAAGCTTTGGTGGATTTTGAAGTGGCTCATTGTTGTGGATTCGACATCGATGTTGTGGATTCAACATTGGGCAAGACAATTCCGAGGTGAAGACCATGGTGGTAGAGGCATATAGGGGTCGGTTCGATTTGGGCATAGATTCGCTAGGTAATTGAGAGTACAGTTGTGTAATTCCTTTATGTCTTCTTAGTGGATTATTTTGTGGCTTTTGACCGTGGTTTTTTCTATCACAATTGGAGGAGCTCCAATTTTGGTTTTTCCACGTTAAAATCGTTATGTTGATTTGTCTTGATTGTTTGATTGAGATTGTTATTTACTGCTTAAAATTGATACATAATCACAAATCAATATATAGGGGATTCTAGATTTTTCAATTAGTATCAGAGCGGATTGCTCTATTTTATTTTTTTTTTTTTTAAAAATCTTTTAGAGCGAGATCTTGTTTGATTTGTGATAATGGATTCAATTCGTGAGGGAAATTCTATGGTTCGACCATCCCTACTTGACGGATTCAATTATTCTTTTTGGAAAGCTCAGATGAGATTGTTTTTAAAATCTATCAATGAAAAAGTTCGGCAATTTGTCATGTATGGATGGACCGAACCAATGATTACCGTTGATGAAGTAACTTTCCCCAAACCAATTGATAAGTGGGATATAACTGATTACCAAAATAGTAGCTGGAATAGTAAAGCTATCAATTCTCTCTTTTGCACTGTTACACCAGAAGAGTTTAGTCGTATTTGCAATTGTGAAGTCGCAAAAGAGGCTTGGGATATCTTACAAACTATTCATGAGGGCACTCCTTTTGTTAAATGCTCAAAACTTCAAAGGCTTATGTCTAGTTTCGAAAACCTTTCAATGAAAAATGGTGAGACCTTTAATGAATTTTATGCGAAGTTGAGTGACATTGTAAATTCCAGCTTCAATTTAGGTGAAAAAAATACCTGAATCCAAGGTTGTGGGAAAAATTTTGAGGTCCTTGCCCGATTGGTTCCAACCAAAAGTTACGGCTATTGAGGAGGCTCAAGATGTTGACAACCTCAAGCTGGATCATTTGGTTCAAAATCTCCAAACTTATGAGGCACATAGAAATTTCAAAATGAAACAAAAAGATGATATTGCTTTTAGTAGTGCTCATACATTTGGAAAGGATTCTGATAAGGATTGTGAGATTGATTTCAAGATTTCGGATACTTTCGTAAAACAATTTAAAAAGTCTTTTCTGAAAAAGAATCCTAATCTTTTGGAATCAACTCATAAATCCAAAGGCAAAGATAATTCAAAATTAATTCTATAACCCAGAAGAAGAAAGGAAAAATACAAGGGAACTCTGAAAGAGTCCAATGCTATGAATGCCAAGGATTTGGCCACTTTGCTCAAGAATGCCCTACTTGTTTGAGGAAGAAGAAAGCCTTCGCTATCACTTGGGATGATGAATTAGAGTCTAATAAAGATGAAAGTGACAACGAAGCATAAGACGAAGAGGGTCATGAACAATTCCTTGCTTTCATGGTGGCTTCCGAAACTGATGAACGAATAGAGTATCTAAAGAGCCTGGTCAATAATATCATTGATGATGAATCCTCAAAGAGTGATGATGAAGAGCTTGAGCAAACTTATGAAAAGTTGTATAAGGAATCTCTTAACTTATCCAAATTGAATGACAAACTCACTACGAAACTCAAAGCATATGAAAGTGAGAATGCCAAATTAAAGAAGGAGATTTTCGAGGCTAGGAATGATGCCATTAAGATTTCTAGTAAACGACAAGCTCTTTGTGCAAAACTCTTGACTTGTAAGACAGAGAGGAATGAGCTGCAGCAAATCTATGCAACGTATGAAGAAAAGATTGAATCTCTCGAGATGTCTCAAGTTGCTTTGGCAGAACTAATGATCAAGAAAGAGAAAAAGCTCAAGTGTGCTATGGCTACCATTGGTCTCTGGAACAAAGGATCAAAGACTTTGGACAATATCATTGGGTCTCAACAAATGTATTATGACAAGAGTGGCATTGGCTTTGGTGATAATAAAGAGCAAAAATGGAGTGCATCCACATCTCATGATACAAGAACTCAAGGGCAGGGGGAGCAAAAGATTCAACAAGAGGAAAGACTTCTCAATCTTCCTAGAGTTGGTAAGGTTAAAGAAAAGAAGGTATACCCTGTTTTTATTTGTTATCATTGTGGTATGTATGGTCATAATCGCCCTTATTGTTATGAGTTGCATGGGAGAATGTCTTATAGAGATGGAAGAAATTCCAATATCTCGTGGGGTAGGAGACACTTCATTGGTGGTAATGAGGTTAAGGGTCATATTAGACCTCGTTATTTTGATTTGCTTGAGACCAAACATGAACAGACGTTTTGTTTGTCTAGACCTAGGAATAGAAAGTTGGACACCAAGTCGAGACGAGTTCCCAATGAAGATGAAGGGATCCACAACATCAAGACACCACCTAAGAACCGCATTTCTCACAACTTTGTTCATACTAAAGCGGTTTGGGTGAGAAAACTTGACTTGTATTAATTTGGTTATTCGTTTTTATTTTTGGGTTTCTGTGTGTTTTTTTTTCTTTTTGAGTCATTTAATGTGTGCTTGTTCATTTTCTGTCTTGCTTTGTTTAAAATAAAATAAAAAAAGAAAAGTGTACCTATTCGTTTTCTATCCTGCTTTGTTTTAAAGAAAAAATCCAAAAAGATTTTCTTAGTATGGTTTTGCAAGCTTGAAATTTTTGAGTAGTCCTTGGTGCATATTGGAATTTATGAGAATATCCATTACATGTTAATATGTGTGTGCTTTCTGTGGTCATTACTCATTTTGGAGTGTGTGTACTTTGATTAGTATGTCTTATTCTGTACACACTCTTGGATTAGCAAATTTCGGAGTTTTCCGCCTTAGTGGTCATTTTTCTCAATGGACTTCTAGCACTGTATCTTTTGCTTTTCTAGAGGAATTGACCTATACTAGCATATCATGGGTGATGTTGAGTCTTTTAATCACCTTCCATCTTTTTGCATCTCTGCAGCTTTTCCCCTAGTTCTTTGTAGTCCAGCCATGAGGAAAAGGCTACCTCAGAGTCACCAACTAGGCTATCCTTATTATATCCATGCTTCTTTGGTTCGGTTTCCATACTCTTGAGCGTGTCAGCCACCAATGAGTGTGCAAAAGAAAGAATGAAGTGTGCAAAAGAAAGAAAAAAAAAATGTGCAAAAGAAAGAAAAGAAAAAATTGTGTAGAAAAAAGAAAAAAAAAAGAAATAAAGAAAGAAAAAAATGTGCAAAAGAAAGAAAAGAAAAAATTGTGCAAAAGAAAGAAAGGAAAAAAAATATTCATTGATTGAGAAGGAGCCTCCGCTTTTACTCAACAAATACCATTGATTCCTAGTGGTTTGACTTTCCTTTGTTGTGCTTAGATTCTCTTGCCAGAAGTCCAGCTTTCAGATCGCTATTAGGATTTGAATCTAGTGTTTGTCGAACTCCAAGTGTCACACACACACCTTTATCATGGGATCTATACTTTTCACATAATGTATCACTTTCTTTTATGAGGAATATTTTAGAGGCTGTGCACATTGTGTTTTCATGTAATTGTGTTTCTTGGATAATCTTGTGTGTTTTAAGGTACAAATCAGAAATTCTTTGTTTGCTTCACAATATTTTGTTTTTGTCTTTTTCTTCTTGTTCACTGTTTTCAGTGTTTGTGGTTGCTTTTAGTAAGGGGGAGTTTGGTTCATCTTGGATTCGTTTGGTAAGGGAGTTTGGCATTAGTTGGTTTGTGTGTTGCAATCCTCTACTTGTTTATTGCTTACTTCTCGCAGGTTATTTGTAATAGCCCGACCCTCGTACATGATTCTGGTATCTTTTCAGCTCTCTATTCTGTGTTTTCGAATGCATATTATGAAATTCTATGTGAAATTACATTGAATTAAATGGAACTTAGAAAAATGGATTTCTATTTGTTGGTTTGGAACATTATCTGTCACAATTAACCTGCTTGGATATGAAATTGGGCGCCTTAGAGGCTTAATTTTCAGAAATTGAGTTGATATTTAGAATCTGCATAATTTTTAAGCTCTAATGGGATTTCCTGTGAAAATTCAATTTAGGATGCTTAAACGATTAAATTTTGTCCTATTCTCTTTTTATATTACTAATGGATTTATATCAACTTGAGATATTTATGGGACTTAGAAACAACTCTTGTATGCAACTTAGAAGAGGAATTTCGTGAGAATTGGAGAGGAGACAACCTAGAAGAGGGATTTGGGGAATTTTGTGAAGATTGCTTAAATTAAACTCAAGGTATGGCAAATTTCTTAATCTAGTCTCTCTCTCTCTTAATCTTGGTTGGGAATTCTTCTTTTGTTTTGAAAAGTTATGGTAGATGTGAGGGTTTTATGAGATGATGCATATTGTTAGTCAAATTGAGTTAGGAAGGAAAATCTATCCCTTGTTTCCTTGATATTTCATGAAAAATATTCAACTATGGGTTTGAATTTGAAGTTTGAGTAGCTCTCTATGCATATGTTTGTGTAAACCCAATGGGAATTATGGAAAGATCACGGTTAGTTTGATTATGGATTTAATGATTGGAAGTTTAAGGTGTATTGTGATTGATTTATTAAGAGATTTAAGACTTTAATTTGAGGTTAAATCTATTCATTTTGAGGCTTGTTTTGTATTGTCAAAGATGGACTTTTGTTTGAAATCAGGTTGCTCGAACCAGAGCCACGGCCGCTCGAGCGGGAAAATGACCCTCTCAGAAGTTTTTCCGAAATTACTCAGTCTGCTCGAGCGGAGGAAGTTCCGCTCGAGCGCAAAAATGGACCTCTCAGCATTTTTGGTAGAATTGTACAGTCCGCTCGAACGGCCAAGGTAGCGCTCGAGCGGGGGACTTATTTTCAGACAAAAATGTGTTTGTTCAGTTTTACGTGCTTGACTCCCTGGTATTTTTGGAATATTTTTCTGATGATTTTAAAATGGTTATAAATTCATATGAAGTATGATGACACAGAGTGGTTCTTCGATGATTTACGAAGAAAGAGAACTAATTTACAAGTTATGATTGTGTGCAGGGCACACTCCAGAAGGCACTAGCACGACGTCACAACGCTGTGAGTAATAGTACATTAAATGTGCATTTATTTTCCACTATATCTGTTTAATAACATTCTATTTTTCGTCAGTTACGATATTAGCATTCATATATTGATCGGAACTTAATGAAAATGAAATGTTGACAAGATACACGTACATTTGTACGTTCTGGGCCGAAAGGCTATTCTGGGTCGTAAGGCTATTCTGGGCCAGAAGGCTGTTCTGGGCTGAAAGGCCGTTCTGAAAAGTAAAATAATCTGAAAGGGAAATAATCTCAGACTCATTGTTGGATTCCATATTTCTGTGAATGCACTGTTAAACATTGTAATTAAAGTTGGTTATTAAACTGTTTAAGTATTATTACTCATTGAGCTTGTCTCACTCTGTTATTTTGTCTGTTTCTGTAGGAAATCAACTGGGTGGTCAGTCCTAGCCTCTTTATTATCTATCTTTTGCCAGCCTAAGGACAACCAGGGCACTTGAAGAAGCCCTTTTTCATGCTAGTGCAGTTTTGATGGACTTGGTCTTTTTTACTAATGTTCGCTGACTTAAGTCGATTTGTATCTAATATTTTGGTAAAAGCCCAATCTCTGGGCTGAATTTGTAAATGTGTATAATCTCATATGTAAGTTCACTATATGTTTAATTTGAGTCTTGGTCCTGGCATGTTGTAGTAGCTCAATGGATGTATCTGCATGTTATTTGTTTATATTAACGCTTCCGTTAAGGTCCCCAAATATTTTATATAACAGGGTAAATGTCTGTTTTTGATTGGGTCATGCCCAAAACTTTTAGGGGCGGGTTAAGGGCTTGACAAGTGGTATCAAAGCACGAGTTGCTATCTCACACACAGATCCATTGAGCTTTAGGGCGTCTAGAAAAGTTTAAGGCATCTTGCATGACGTCCTGAAAGTTTTTAAAAAAAAAAAAAAAAAAAGAAGAAGAAGAAGTGATGGCAACGTGAAGTGTACTCTGATAATACTAACAAATTTTGAATTATGCCTAGTGTATATAACTGCTGATTGTGTAGGAAATGGTGAGAACCAGGACAGAAGATCAGGAAGATGCTACTGCCGCACGGTTGGACAGGATGGAGAGGATGATTATGGAAATGGCAGAGACCCTATGGCAACAGCAACAACAGCAAGAACAACCACAAGAACAACCGCCACCACCACCAATACCTCCACCGGTAGCACAAGATTTTCATGTTGAAGACAGGACCATTACACTGATGAAGGAGTTTAAAAAGATGAAACCACCAGTGTTTAAAGGCGGAATCGAACCAATGAAAGCGGAAGCATGGGTATTGGGAATAGAGAAGTTGTTCGAAGTTTTCCCTTGTACTAACATCCAAAAGGTGCAACTTGCTGCTTTTACCTTTGAAGATGAGGCGCGAAGGTGGTGGATGCTCACAAGAACAATGTATCAGGGGTTGACATGGGATAGATTCTCAGAACTATTTTATGATAAATATTTTCCCCAAAGTATGCGGGACAAGAAGGTGACTGAATTCGAAACATGAAGACAAGGAAATAAAACTGTTACCGAATATGAGGCTCAATTCGCGGAACTAGCCCGATTTGCACCTCACATGGTAGATACAGAATATAAGAAGGCGCGTAAATTCGAAGGAGGATTGCGGGGTGCTATCCAGGATCGAGTTAATGTGTTGAAGCTGCCTACCTACGTCGATGTGTTAGAAAGGGCTGTTATAGCAGAAGGGAATATTGCTGCTCAGACTCGAATTTCTGAATGGAAAGGAAAAAGGCAGAGCAACCAATGGTTCAAGGGGTCAACTGCTCCACCACCAAACAAAAAGCAAAATTCAGGGATCTCCGGCATTACTACTTTCCCCCAAAATTCAGTTCCTGTGTGTCCAGAATGTGGATGGAGGCATCGTGGGGTTTGTCATCGATTGTCTGGAGCATGTTTCGGATGTGGCAAAACGGGGCATTTGATAAAAGATTGTCCGCAAAAGAATCAACAAACTGGCAATAAGGTCGCCACAAGCTCAGCAGGATCTACACCGGCTCCTAATGCTAAGACAGCTGCTAAACCTGCTAATAATAAGGATACTTCGAGGCAAGGCAGAGTGTTTGCGTTGGTTCCGGGAGATGTACAGAATGCAACAACAGTGATGTCAGGTACATTTATGGTTTATGGTCATTCTGCATACGTTTTATTTGATTCTGGCTCTACCTGTTCCTTTGTGTCAAAAGTATTTGCGAAAAACTTAGATAAACCTGAAGAAGAATTGGCTTATGTGTTATGTGTATCCTCACCTATGGGAAATTCCATGATCTGTACTTCTGTCTATTCTGCTTGTGAACTTCTCATTGGGGATGTCCGTGTATATGCTAATTTGTTACCACTTGATATGACTTCTTTTGATATTATTCTGGGAATGGATTAGTTGGGTGAATATGGTGCCACTATAGACTGTCTGACGAAGCAACTTAAATTCCACCCACCGGGACAATCAGAATTTAATTTTCAGGGACAGGGGGTAATTTCTCCCCCGTATGTGATTTCTGCAGCAAGGGCTTGGAAATTAATTCAGAAAGGGTGTCAGGGGTACTTATGTAGTGTTTTGGAAGAGCCAATAAGGAATGAAAATGCTGAGACGATCCCAGTTGTCTGCGAATTTCCGGACGTTTTTCCGGAAGAATTGCCAGGAGAATTAGTAGACCGTGAAATCGAGTTCACAATTGAAGTACTACCGGGTATTCAACCCATCTCTAAAACTCCGTACCGAATGGCACCAGCTGAAATGAAGGAATTGAAGATTCAGTTGCAAGATCTGCTGGATAAGGGGTTTATCCGCCCGAGTGTTTCTCCATGGGGTGCACCAGTCCTGTTTGTGAAAAAGAAAAACGGAACACTCCGATTATGCATAGACTACCGGGAGCTTAATAAAGTAACAATCAAGAATAAGTATCCATTACCACGGATTGATGATTTGTTTGACCAGTTACAAGGGGCACATATCTTTTCCAAAATTGATTTACAGTCGGGGTACCATCAATTGAAAGTTAAAGCTGATAATGTTGAATAGACAGCTTTTCGAACCCGGTACGGTCATTATGAATTTTTGGTTATGCCCTTTGGAGTTACTAACGCACCAGCAGCATTTATGGATTTGATGAACCGTGTCTTCAAACCTTATCTAGATGAGTTTGTAGTGGTTTTCATTGATGATATCCTGATTTATTCAAAGAATGTAGAGGCCCATGAAAACCATCTTCGCTTAATCCTTCAGACTCTCCGGGAAAAGAAGTTGTATGCAAAGCTAAAGAAGTGTGAGTTTTGGCTACATGAGGTGGCATTTTTGGGGCATGTTATAACGAAGGAAGGAGTTTTTGTTGACCCAAACAAGATTGAGGCGATTGTGAATTGGCCGACTCCGACGAATGTAACTGAAGTGCGTAGTTTTATGGGATTAGCCGGATATTATCGAAGATTTGTTTAGGATTTTGCTAAGATTGCTATGCCACTCATACAGTTGACTAAAAAGGGAGTCGCATTCGAATGGTCTGAACCGCGAGAATTTGCTTTCCAAGAATTGAAAATGAAGTTGACCACAGCTCCGATTCTTGCCTTACCATCTGGTACTGAAGGATTTGTGATTTACAGCGATGCATCACATAAAGGACTTGGTTGTGTGCTTATGCAGAATGGAAGGGTTATTGCTTATGCTTCTCGCCAGCTCAAACCCCATGAGAAGACCTACCCCACGCATGATCTTGAGCTAGCTGCAGTCGTTTTTGCTTTAAAGATTTGGCGGCATTATCTGTATGGAACTACTTGCGATATTTATACCAACCATAAAAGTCTCAAATACATTTTTACCCAAAAGGAGTTGAATATGCGCCAGTGGCGATGGTTAGAGCTTATTAAAGATTATGAGGTACAGATCCATTATCATCCTGGTAAAGCCAACACGGTAGCAGACGCACTTAGTCGGAAAAATGTGGGAAATTTGGCAAGCCTACTGATAGAGGAAAAGGAGTTGATAAGTGAGTTGAATAAAATGGGGGTCGACTTGATGATACATGGCCGAGGAGCAACAGTGGCAACGATAATGGCCCAACTGATGTTACTTGAGGAGATTAAATTACGCCAAATGGAGGATGGAGCTTTAAAGAAGATATGTGAGGAAATGGGGACAAAACCGAAACTGGGGTTCACTTTGGCAGATTCTATACTTAAATTTCAAAATCGAGTATGTGTCCCTAATGTAGAAGAACTTAAGCGGAAGTTAATGGAAGAAACACATTTCTCAAGAGTTTCAATACATCCAGGAAGTACTAAAATGTACCGGGATCTGAAACAACATTTTTGGTGGCCAAGTATGAAGAAGAATATTGCAGAGTTTGTCTCTAGGTGTTTGCAATGTCAGCAGATAAAAGCAGAGCATCAGAGACCCGCGGGATTATTGCAACCTCTCCC
Organism: Camellia granthamiana; assembly: GCA_036172215.1. NCBI lineage: Eukaryota > Viridiplantae > Streptophyta > Magnoliopsida > Ericales > Theaceae > Camellia > Camellia granthamiana. The sequence goes on from CM069905.1 coordinate 88,792,224, forward strand.
CATTCCGGAGTGGAAATGGGAACATCTAACCATGGATTTTGTTGTGGGGTTACCACGGACACCCCGAGGAATGAATTCTATATGGGTCATTGTTGACTGATTGACAAAGTCTGCCCACTTTCTACCTGTGAAGACCCAGCATAATGCTGATAAACTTGCTGTGATTTATGTGAATGAAATTGTAAGGCTTCACAGTGTTCCGGTCTCAATTGTGTCAGATAGAGATCCAAAGTTTGTTTCAAGGTTCTGGCAAAGTCTACAGAATGCAATGGGTACAGAATTAAAGTTTAGTACGGCTTTTCACCCCCAAACAGATGGAGAATCCGAGAGGACAATTCAGACGCTAGAAGATATGCTTCGAATGTGTGTTCTGGACTTTCAGGAAAGTTGGGAAACTCATCTGCCGTTGGTTGAGTTTGCATATAATAACAGTTACCATTCGAGTATTGAAATGGCACCCTATGAAGCTCTGTATGGAAGACCGTGTTGTTCCCCCGTGTGTTGGGCTGAAGTTGGGGATAAGCCCTTGTTAGGGCCAAAGATTGTCCAGTTGACAACTGAAAAGGTTAAAATTATTCGAGAAAGATTGAAGACTGCTCAAAGTAGACAAAAGAGTTATGCGGATAATCGGCGAAGGAATTTGGAGTTTGACGTGGACAGTCATGTTTTTGTGAAAGTTACACCCATGAAAGGTCCTCCAAGATTTGGAAAAAGGGGTAAGCTAACACCCCGATATGTTGGTCCCTTTCAGATCCTAGAAAAAGTGGGTCCAGTAGCCTACCGAATTGCCCTTCCGCCACATATGAGTCAGATTCATAACGTGTTTCATGTTTCTATGCTCCGAAGATACCTTCCGGATCCATCCCACATTATTGATTATCACCAAATTGTGCTGACCGACAAGTTAACATATGAGGAAAAACCAATTCGAATTCTGGACCGTCAAGTGAAACAGTTACGAAACCGAGAAATTCCAATGGTGAAAGTGGAGTGGCAAGAGCACTACAAAACCGAGGCAACTTGGGAGAAGGAAGATGAGATGCAACACCAATATCCGCATCTGTTTTCGTCTTAAGGGAAAACAAGTTTGGAGGACCAAACTTAATTAAGGGGGGGAGAGTGTAATAGCCCGACCCTCGTACATGATTCTGGTATCTTTTCAGCTCTCTATTCTGTGTTTTCGAATGCATATTATGAAATTCTATGTGAAATTACATTGAATTAAATGGAACTTAGAAAAATGGATTTCTATCTGTTGGTTTGGAACATTATCTGTCACAATTAACCTGTTTGGATCTGAAATTGGGCGCCTTAGAGGCTTAATTTTCAGAAATTGAGTTGATATTTAGAATCTGCATAATTTTTAAGCTCTAATGGGATTTTCTGTGAAAATTCAATTTAGGATGCTTAAACGATTAAATTCTGTCCTATTCTCTTTTTATATTACTAATGGATTTATATCAACTTGAGATATTTATGAGACTTAGAAACAACTCTTGTATGAAACTTAGAAGAGGAATTTCGTGAGAATTGGAGAGAAGACAACCTAGAAGAGGGATTGGGGGAATTTTTGTAAAGATTGCTTAAATTAAACTCAAGGTATGGCAAATTTCTTAATCTAGTCTCTCTCTCTCTCTTAATCTTGGTTGGGAATTCTTCTTTTGTTTTGAAAAGTTATGGTAGATGTGAGGGTTTTATGAGATGATGCATATTGTTAGTCAAATTGAGTTAGGAAGGAAAATCTATCCCTTGTTTCCTTGATATTTCATGAAAAATATTCAACTATGGGTTTGAATTTGAAGTTTGAGTAGCTCTCTATGCATATGTTTGTGTAAACCCAAAAACATGGGAATTATGGAAAGATCATGGTTAGTTTGATTATGGATTTAATGATTGGAAGTTTAAGGTGTATTGTGATTGATTTATTAAGAGATTTAGGACTTCAATTTGAGGTTAAATCTATTCATTTTGAGGCTTGTTTTATATTGTCAAAGATGGACTTTTGTTTGAAATCAGGTTGCTCGAACCAGAGCCACGACCGCTCGAGCGGAGGCCATGGCCGCTCAAGCGGGAAAATGACCCTCTCGGTAGTTTTTCCAAAATTACTCAGTCCGCTCGAGCGGAGGAAGTTCCGCTCGAGCGCAAAAATCGACCTCTCAGCATTTTTGGTAGAATTGTACAGTCCGCTCGAGCGGCCAAGGTAGCGCTCGAGCGGGGGACTTATTTTCAGACAAAAATGTGTTTGTTCAGTTTTACGTGCTTGACTCCCTGGTATTTTTAGAATATTTTTCTGATGATTTAAAAATGGTTATAAATTCATATGAAGTATGATGACACAGAGTGGTTCTTCGATGATTTACGAAGAAAGAGAACTAATTCACAAGTTATGATTGTGTGCAGGGCACACTCTAGAAGGCACTAGCACGCCGTCACAACGCTGTGAGTAATAGTACATTAAATGTGCTATATCTGTTTAATAACATTCTGTTTTTCGTCAGTTTACGATATTAGCATTCATATATTGATTTGGAACTTAATGAAAATGAAATGTTGACAAGATACACGTACATTTGTACGTTCTGGGCCGAAAGGCTATTATGGGGCCGTAAGGCTGTTCTGGGCCGGAAGGCTGTTCTGGGCTGAAAGGCCGTTCTGGGGCCGGAAGGCTGTTCTGGGCTGAAAGGCCGTTCTGAAAAGTAAAATAATCTGAAAGGGAAATAATCTCAGACTCATTGTTGGATTCCATATTTCTGTGAATGCACTGTTAAACATTGTAATTAAAGTTGGTTATTAAACTGTTTAAGTATTATTACTCATTGAGCTTGTCTCACTCTGTTATTTTGTCTGTTTCTGTAGGAAATCAACTGGGTGGTCAGTCCTAGCCTCTTTATTATCTATCTTTTGCCAGCCTAAGGACAACCAGGGCACTTGAAGAAGCCCTTTTTCATGCTAGTGCAGTTTTGATGGACTTGGTCTTTTGTACTAATGTTCGCTGACTTAAGTCGATTTGTATCTAATATTTTGGTAAAAGCCCAATCTCTGGGCTGAATTTGTAAATGTGTATAATCTCATATGTAAGTTCACTATATGTTTAATTTGAGTCTTGGTCCTGGCATGTTGTAGTAGCTCAATGGATGTATCTGCATGTTATTTGTTTATATTAACGCTTCCGTTAAGGCCCCCAAATATTTTATATAACAGGGTAAATGTATGTTTCTGATTGGGTCATGCCCAAAACTTTTAGGGGCGGGTTAAGGGCGTGACATTATTAATTTTTCCAACATCTTGTCCTTGCTTGTATGGTTTTTGATCTTGCTTTAGTTATTTGAGCTTCCTTTGTCAATTCGTGACAAAAAAGGGAGAGAAAAAGTTGCTAGGTACATGTATCTTAAGATTTCATGTATTCATACCTTGTGTTGGATGTATGTGTCTTAGTTTTCATGTTATCATGCTACACGTTCTTAAAATCTTCAATTTATATCTATTCATATTTCCATCTCATGCTTCAAGATAATTTTTTCATATGTCTATTGCTTTTTCCTATACTTTTGTGGCACTAATAGTTGTTTGGGAGATTGTGGCACTAATAGCTGTTTTGCAGATCATGACCTTGAGAAAGAAGTTTGTTTTTATTGGCTGTAATGGATTGGGGTGATTAGGATTTTATTTGTTAGGTGTGTTTTGTCACGGCATTGCCAGAGGGAGAGATTGTTAGGTTTTTATTCTTGGCAATCTCGTTTGACAAAACTTCTTCCAGTTGTACTTTTATTCGCTCTTTTATTTCAGTGACGCTATGAGTATTTAGATGCGAATTCAACCTGAATTGTGCCTTGCAGAGTTGTTTCAAAAGTTAATTCTTTCATGTTTGCCAACTTCGCTGACTATGTCGGCGATCGAGCTACCTGGTCAGCTTGCGAGGATCTAGGGGCCAGCGCCCCTTGGCAGGTCCAGGGCAGCGCCCAGGCGAGGTCGAGGGGCAGCGCCCAGTCGAAGTTGTTTGGTCGCTCGAGCGAAGGAGTGTGCGCTTGAGCAAAGAATCCTTAGTCCCAGAAGTTTTCACTGACTGTAAAAATACTGAGAAGTTATTTCTCGCTTGAGCGATACTTTGGTGGCTCGAGCAAAGACATTCGGAAAAACACGCATTTCAGTCTGCTCGCTCGAGCAAGAGATCCTTCCCTCGAGCGACCGCCGTGGCCTGATTTTCTATAAATATGTGTTTCAGTCAGATTTTTAGGGTTACGGCTTCCAGATCTTCTTCTTGGATATTAGGGTTTATATCTAAAGCTTCTTTGCTAGTTTCTTTGATGTTCGTTTGAGTTTAACTCATGGTTTGAAAACTATACATCAAAGGATTGTTTGTTTTATTCTATACAAAAGAAAGTGTTGTTCTTCAGTGGATTCCGTGAAATTCAGGCATGAAACTTTGGTGGATTCTGGAGTGGCTCATTGTCGTGAATTTAACATTGGGCAAGACAATTCCGATGTGATGGCCGTGGTGGAAGAGGCATATAGGGGTCGGTTCGATTTGGGCGTGGATTCGCTAGGTAATTGAGAGTACATTTGTGTAATTCCTTTATGTCTTCTCAGTGGATTGTTTTGTGGCTTTTTCCCGTGACTTTTTTTTATCACAATTGAAGGCGCTCCAATTGTGATTTTTCCGCGTTAAAATCGTTGTGTTGATTTGTCTTGATTGTTTGATTGAGATTGTTATTTACTGCTTAAAATTGATACATAATTACAAATTAATATCTAGGGGATTTCTAAATTTTTCACAATTAAATGCACACCCCCATACCCTAAAAAATCTCTCTCCTAGAAATCCTAACAAAACTCACGAAAGTGATTACTACTACCTCCATCTTTACATACTTGTTTATGACCTAAGAATAAATGTAGGATTTTTTGTTATTGATTCAAAATTTTCCTTTTGTGGGTTCTGCGATATGCACGAGTTTGGATTTGTAATCTCTTAGATAGGTTTCTTTGAATTCTCTAACAGTTTCAATTCTTGTTCCTTATCATACTTACGTTTTGTGATTTTAAAGTTTGAAAAATGTTCATTAATAATGTTTGATTATTTATTCCCGAGCAAATAAGAAATGTTCGGTTACCTGTTCTTGAATAAATAAATAATGTTCAGCCTTGTATTTTTGAATTTCAATCATATGTTCGGGGAATTCAATCCCAAAAAAATGACGGATAATTTTTATTATTTTTTTCCAAAATTTATCCTTACAAAACCAATTTCCTCTGAGTTAAGAATCCTATCAAAGCTATAAACCTGCTCTGAGCTTTTATTGTTATACTCCTATCGTCTCATGGAGTTGTGATTGTTGAAAAAACTTCCACTCATTGTCATTGTCGTAGAAGTATTGGTAATCAAATGATTGTCACTGTTATTGTCGGAATATTACTGCCAATTGAGATTTTAAGGTTTTGATGATGGATAGGTTTTGAATGTAGGATTTAGAGAAAATAGATAAGTAGTAATGGATGTGGGTACTCTCATAAACCCCTAACTCAAGATGTAGTAGATGTGTGTGCTTAATTGTAAGATATGGTATCGTTTTAGTAATTTCATTAATACAATAAAAAATGTTAAAAAAATAAAAATTTAAAATAATTAATAAAGTGGTAATAGTAACGCTCTTAATGAAAATATTAATAAAATATTTAGAATCGCAGGGGAAATCCACCTCTCAGCCATTACAATTCTACCACGCGGCACCTTTCAAAATCACGAGTGCATTATCCATTTATACCTATATATGAGGAACATAAAATTATTAAAAATAAAAAAAATTCCACCCACATTGGGTCATCCATTCCCAGCAAGAGCACAGAGATAACTTTTATTAATTTAAATACATACTAGTAGGAAGGTGTATGGTATTAGACAATCGGCATAGCATAGCAAAATGTCCATAGCCTTCTCTCAGCAGAGCTTGCTAATCAACGCTCTCACTCCATCCCACAAACCCAACAACAACAAGAACCTGATTCCTCTGAATTCCATACCCATCTCATGTGGCTACCAATCAGATCACCCCTCAAAAATTCCTTGTAAGATAATTCCTTTCTTGTTTTCTTTTGGGAGTCTTCTCTTCCTTTATTTGTGTGTTTGTTTCCTGAGAAAATAATTTTTGTTTGAATTCACAGAAAAAATGAGAACCCATTGGCAAAACTGGCAATAGTAACATTGGCAGCTGGGGTTTTGACACTGGGATCAGTTGACCCTGCATCAGCCGCCAAGACAGGCGGCCGAGTCGGTGGTCAGGCCTTCCGTTCATCGGCTCCTCCACTCTCCTCACCAAGAATCAATAATTCAAGGTAGTTTAATCTTCTTTTTTAAGTGCACTTTGTTACTTGTTTCAGTTTTATCTTTTTGGGTAGTTTTATTAACTTCACTATCTAGCTACATACCTAAAATTTCAAGCTCTGCACATTTGTTGCCCATTATCAGCAACTTAAAATTCTCACTACTTAGTGTCTTTATGAAGATAATATTGTTCCCTCTCTCAGAGTATCTGATGAAAGGAATTCTTAAGGGATACACAATCATGACAAATGACAATAGGGAAAATTACACCCATAATCCTTATAGTTTTAATTGTATTAATTTCACCTTTAAAGTTCTCATATTGTGTCAGTTTAATCCAATTGATAACAAATTCTTAGAAATTTGACTGTAATCAAGGATCAAATTAGTTTTTTTCACTCTCTTCAGAGTGATTGAGGTGGAGTTATCATCTAATTTGAAATGGTGTAATTCCTTTTTAATGGACCATTTTAAATTCGCATAATGTTTAAACTAATGGGCAACATTGATACAACTGCAATTATAAGGACCGAATTGACACAAGAAAATATTGCAAGGGCTATGGTTAGAATTTGCCCACAGCAATAATTCCCTGGTCATGACAAATCCAAAGGCCATGTAGAGACTGGACAACTAGGCTGGCTGGCTGGCTGATGGACTGAAGAAAGTCACTAAATTTTGGTATTGCAAAGCTATTTAACAAATTAAAAAGATTTTGGCCATATATATTATTGATCAGAGCTTTATATAAATGGTTAAGACACAAATTTGATTGGGAAAATTACGCTCACCTTCCTTGAGGTTTGGGAAAAATACAATTAACCCCATATGTTTGACATATTTATACTAACCTCCTTTTTAGTATGGTGAAAGCTACAAAAACTAATGCAGATGGCGCATAGACACTAAAATAAACAAAGATAAACATACAATTTAGTAGAAAAGATATGACATCATTGTTTTCATTCATAGAAGTAACGAATTATTGATGAAAAAAAATAGCTTAACTGTTATTCAAATTAAAACCTCAAAGGGGACCAGTGTAATTAAGTCAGAAGTGTGGGGCTAACTTTATTTTTCCCAAACCTCAAGGGAGCTGAATGTAATTTACTCATTTTGATTTAAACCTGGTACGGATTGGAGTTGCAACCGGATTGCATGACCATAGATTTCAGTATTGACAACAAGTCATATAGTTTTATCACTCATTTTCTTATATTAGATGATACTAGGCTTGGATGCTGATGGAAATGGCTGGGATTAATGCTTTGTCATACTTGGGTGTAGTGAGATAGGTTGCTTGAGAATGTGGTCCTAAAATGGTGCGTCGATTCTGGAGTTTCTATTAGGATTCTATGGTGATCACTGATAGATCTAGTACTAGATTATATAGTTCATAACTAGAAGCATGTGGGAATCACTATTCCACTGTGGCAGAGATGTGAATCTATTATTTTGATAGAATTTGAATTTAGCTTGAGACAGTTTGAAGCAAGAAAGTAACTCAAATGAATCACAAATATTCATCTCTTATATTATATAAGAGAAGACATTTGTTGGTTTTAACTCTAAAATACACTATGAGATTGTTTTTGGGAAAATGAAGCTACAATAACTCTCGTGTATAGATCTTTTTGAATATTGGGACAAAAGAGTTTATTATCGACAATTCCCTCATCCTGCAAGGTTTAGATAATTTCAATTTTTAGCACTAATTTGTTTCTACTTTTGATTTATGCTTTGAACCTGTGGGAGGTCAGGAAGATGCTTCACATATAAAATTTCCTCCCACTGAAAATCAAGTGACCTTATAATTTTTATTTCTTAGGAAATTAGTTATCAGAAAAAAAGTTACCATTCTGATCAGAGAACTAATTACTTCTAAGTAACAATACTGGACCAAGCCTCTGCATGGATGTGCATGGCATCTTTTACCCGTGTTTCTCATTTTTTCCAGTTTCTGGGATTTTTTTGAAAACATTGTTGGAATGCTTTTGATGGAAGTTATGAGATTTTCTATTTTCATGTTATTGGCCTTAAAAATAATATGATAAACAACAGCTAAAAAATATATATATTAAAAATAGATAAGATTAATTTACTTCCTTTACCATAAGCTAAGGGATCTAAATATATTATTCTCATGTTGAATATGGTTAGGTGCATAAGTTGGGAAAATGGAGGTTAGAGTAAATTCCTAAACGAGGTGACTAACAGTAGTTTTGCTGCTGCCATGGTGGAAGCTGTGGCTGCCTGTGGTTAGATGGAAGAAATAGTCAAGGGGTGCCGAAAATTGCTCTAACTTATTATGTTTTGGTCAAGTCCCTTGTTTGGATCCTAGATTGCTGTTAGAGGTAAATATTCTAACAAGGGGGGCTGCTCTTGTGTCCGGTTACTTTGTATGGGATGATTTGCCTCCTTAGCCTTCCTTGAAATTTGGAGTTTTCTTTTTTAAAATTTTTTTTAGTATTTTTTTCAGTATTTTTTTCATAGTAGTATGTACTCTCCTTCATGTAAATTCTCCTGTTATTTGTTTAATATGAACTGTCTTACTATGAGTATGCTATCCCACAAAAGATCTGTTTGCCCTTATTGCCTAGACCTGGTACCTCCTAGCGACAGTAATTAGGAAACAATCATAGTTAATTGAAGCCAAGGAATTGTTACCCGGATATTGGGGATGCTAGAACTGGTGAGACACTGACATGTTTATGCTCATCTCATTTTATGTTGATGTCCCGGATATGATTCTAGCAACTTGCGATATTAAATTGACACACCACATGGGTTGAGCTGTTACTGCTCTATTTGCAGGAAGCTGCAAGCCTGCGATTATACATTGGGTACAGATGTCACTCTAAAGTGTCTGAATCTAAAATATTGGCTCATATCATAGCCTAGCAATTTCTTCATTGTGAAGGATGGAATGTTTCTCTTTCAAGAAATATTTATAATGAAGCAGCATTTGGAGTTTCCTAATTATTAGAATCACATGGTCTCATCATAGGATAACTATACTTTTGACAATTCAAGGACTAAGATGAAAAAAGTGATGACAATTATAAATTGAAGGATTATACACATGCACATTCACATGTTTGTTGGTTTTTCTTCAAGACCTGGCACTTCTTTTGTAATTAAGACATCATAATTACTTGCTAATTACTTTTTGGTTGTGAGGCATTCCCAAAAGAAAATTTATTGGATCTACCTGTATATAGCATTTAGCCATCAAAGACAATTATAAATTAGGGAAAATTAAATTGGTAGTCCCTGTATTTTAGCCGTTGTGTCAGTTAGGTCCCTGTAATTTCAATTGACTCGATTTTGACTTTGAATTTATAATTTTGCCTCAATTTAGTCAAATTGATTACAATTGTTAGCATTTTTATTTTTTTTTTTAAATGAAAAATGCGCACATAAATGGCATGTGTCATATACTTTTATGGACAAAATTATGAACTTGTTCAACTTAGTGAGTTAACCTCAATCAATTTAGTGACGATTTTTCTGCAAAAACCTTAATCGGTATTATTAATTGGACTAAATTAACACAAAATCTAAAATTAAGGGTCAAAATTGAGATAAATAAAATTATAGGGACCAAAATGACATAAGAGACAAAATGCAAGGACTACTAATATAATTTGCCCTATGAATTATGATATTCACTATAAGTTCATAGGCTCATGTCATGGAGAGTGTATAGGAAGTGAGTTAGACCCATTTTCTTGAAATCATTTCCACAAATAGATGGTGAACAAAGTAAGTCTAGGATATAAATGAAAGAAATACATGTATTTAGTTAATGAATTTAAGGCGCCATTTGGATAGATGTGGATTTTAAATCAAAGGGATTTAAAGTTGGATTTTGTAAAAAATATTAGAGAGTTACCTATTATAGGTTAACAGAAAACTAGAAAAGATGTATTTTAGTACCATCTTTGTAGCTAAAAGGGGAATCATTAGCTTGATTTCAAATAACTACTTTGCATAGTTATTTCGAATGCATCATGATAAAGCTCTTTAGTTTGATCTTAAAATAGTTAAGTAAACTATCAAATCTAAATTTGGGTTACTCTTCTTGTCAAATCCATGCATTTCAAATTCACAAGTACAAATGGAGCGTAAGCAAAATGGAAATACCTTCAGGAATTGTTAGTACTATTGAGGCATAGTTGGCAGATGTACATGTAGTTGTCACAACAGCAGTTGTGGTCAAGGTTTCAAGTAACTATTGCAATTCTTGTAATGGCAACCGTTGTGGTGACACAGTTGCGCAGTTGCGAAGTATAATGGCATCTGGTAATAGTTGTGGCAATTAGAAAATGTACCGTTATACATGTTTTTATTTTTAGGATCACATGCATTGGAATTTAAAATGGTTTTTTGCGGGTTTTATTTAATTTTTAAACATGAGTCAATTTATGCACTAAATTTTATACTACGTTAAGTTGCTATAAACCATGTTTAAGAATCATAAATCATAATTTATTAACATAAATTGATAATGCAAGTAAGAAGAGTGTTTAACAAATTAATCTAAAACAAACAAGATTTAAGTCAATATTCATAAATCTTCAAAAAATCAACTAGAAAAATAATGAAAATGTAAAACAAACATATTTAGGTTCATCTAATCTTGTTTGCAACTTAAATCTTATAGATCTTGAACATTGGATACTAAAAAGTTGTAGATCTAAGATTTTCAACCCAAGTCTGTGTTTTCTATGAGATTTCAACAATTAAAATCTTAAAAAATGCAAAATGGCCTTCTATGGTCAAATATGCTTTAAAAAAACATCAATTACCGTTTTGTAACAATTGTAACAGTTACACTAATGATTTTCATTCACACCACAAATCAGCCATAAGGGATGGTGATAACCACCAATACCATTACCTAATTGCATTACGTAATGGCGCCAACCACTTTTTGAAACACTCATTGCACTGTACATAAGGTAGTGCTGGTGGCTGTGTGCTGGTGTGCATTGGTTGTGGTCAACAGTGGAAGTGATGGTGGTGCCAATACATGATGGCAGTGGTGAATAGTGCTGATGAGAGCCATGGCATTGGTTGTGGTAGACAGTGAAAGTGATGGTGGTGCCAATGGATGATGGCAGTGCTGAGGGTCACCAAAGCAGTGGCGTTACAAAGGGTATAGGACCGAAGAAGCAGAGCAAAGGGATAGAGAGAGAGGAGGGGGGGGGGGGGGGGGGTGTGGGGGGCATAGAACACACACACACACACACACACACACACACACACAGATGGTTTAGGGTTGGAGCATTTTGTCTTTGAATTCTCATTCTTGGGTTGTTTTTTTTTTTTTGGGTCATCTTGCATGAGTGCCTTTGTGTTGATTGTTGTAGTAGGTTGGGACTTTAAAAGAATGATGCAATTGGAAAACATTCAAATTAAGGGTGATAATGATATACACTAGCACAATCATTTTGACCTTTTCTATGCTCTTCAATGTTGCAGTTCAGCCTGAAGTGTGAAGGTTCTATATCGTGACACAACTTCATAAAGTTCGTTACCTTGCATGTCTTCTATTTCTGTCCCTCTTCTTTTGCATGTACATGTAACTTTCGCTTCACTATTTTTTATCATCAAATTATCAAGTTCTAGTTCTTTGGTTTCTTCTGTTTGTTATTACCCATTTTTCTTCCGTCAAAGCTAGGATATTTCTGGGGGTGGATTGACTGAACGCTGATCTTGATGCAAAACTGCATTATCATCTTTGACAACATGGGGGGGTTTAAATTCTTTGGCCGTTGTCTTGTGTAGGTTTAAACTGTTGGAGAGTTTTATTATTAGGAATCCACCTCCTATTATTATTATTATTATTTCATCTGATATCCTCATTTTTGCGAACTTGCTTTAATATTTTCTTATTGGCAATACATGTTATTGCTTCACAGGAATGTTAGGAGTGGATTATTTGTATTCACACTGAAGAGTGAAAGATATTTTACTGAAAAAATGAACATATGCAGCTTTGTGATATTATTTGTTGGTTTTTCTTTATGGGCTTTCACTTTCTTTACAAAGATGCCATAATTAATTTCAATTTTTGTAATATAATTTTTCTTTTTTTTTGGAGCAGGACCAATGTTTATATCAATCCACCAGTTGCGCCACCCCTAGTTGGTGGATACGGGTATGGATTTGGTGTACCATTTTATGGAGGATGGGGTTGGTCACCATTTTCATTCTTTGCCCCGGGTCCCAGTGTTGCTGTTGGCATTGGAGGTGGATTTGATCTCTTGGTTCTGTTCATATTTCTTGGTGCTGCTTCTGCTGTCATCAGGAGATTCTTTGGATCCAGAGAAGAAGATGATGATTACTAGTAGTGTAAGTTAATTAAACTTGTTTATAAATGTATCAAGTACTCAAGGTAGTTTTGTTCAGGAGGCTACATATTAAACGTCCTCAGCTAGACAGCATCAAACAATAAAGCGTTGTAATTATTTGGTAGCGTTTGGTAGAGTTTTGGAAATGTGATTTGAGAGTATGAGTTGTATTTTGAGTTTGTATGTTGTGGAATTATGATTTGAGTGTAGAAAATTTGTTTGGTAAAGAGTTTTGAAAATAGTTTTGGAAAAGATGTTTGATTTAAGTGGGGAATTGTTGATGTGACATTTGATATGTGATACAAAAATTTATAACTCATAACTAAACATACAATTTAAAATTATTTTAAAGCACATAAAAAATTTAAAAATTTTCAGAAAATAATTTTTTTTATTATATAAGTCAATTGAAAAAAAAAAAAAAAAAAAAAAAAAAAAAACGAAATTCCCTGTACAGTTGAGGACATCCAAGTGGATGTCCCCATGAACATCCGGCCGGAAGTCAACAATTGCACCAACAACGGCAGATGTGGACAGTGGTCTCTGCAGAGCATTTGAAAACTGATTTCAGAAGCCTTACCAAACATCATAGTGGAAAACAGGGGTAGAAAATTGATTCAAAAACACAACCAAACAGAGTTGTGTTTCAGAAAATGCAGCTATTATGATTCACACATTTCAGCAAGTGAATATGGTATAAGCTATTAAAATGAGCCCTTTCAATTTCCTCTGAGATAGTAATGCTGATGATGGCACGACATTCAAGAAGGCCTTGTCTAAGACATTTGGAGCTCTGTTTGGATGGTTTTATCTCTCTATTTGCTATTTTTTGTTGCGAAACAGAGTGGCTAGCTAGTTTCATTACTGCAAATATGAAGCCAGAATGCTGAAATGTTTAAACCGTGCCAAATTATGTTAGCACATTCAAACAATAGTTAGAATGTTTCAAGTTATGTTATGATTCAAGTACATATATGGTAGAACTAAAACCATAAGATTTGCAGCAAAATAGCAGAGAAATTTATTGCATTACATACAATTAAAAGTTTGAATTTCTATTCAAATACCATGGGTTGGGACTGCATAAAATAAGAAGATGAAATATGAGCACTAACTTGAATTTCAATTCTCTCTTGGGTATTTTCATTTCAACTTTGGTCTTTGGGTCAATTTTTAAATCAGTATTTTACCATTCAATTCAGAAAATGGACAAAATATCCTAGGGAAGCATATCCAGATCGATATCATTGAGGTAGTCATCTAGATGAGAAGTGGGAATATATATAGGATTTCTTTCATAGTTCCCGGGAACTGTCTGAGCTGCCAAACATCATTGTTGCAGAAGAAAGAAGCACCTCCAGATTAAGCTTCTCATGCTTGTAAAATCTTTCTAAATATGTGGGGTTAGATAACAGATTCAAAACCACATTTCAATTGCAGCAAACAAATGAACATGGATTATCATGACCTTGCTTTATATACCACCAAGTTTCAGCTAATTACTTGCATTTCTTAAGTGATGAGCGTAATCTATGCCATCTCCCAGATAGCAAACTCAATGTCATCCGGATGAACATTTGATGGCTTGAATACAATTTGTGCCGTGACGGAAAAGGAAAAAAAAAAAAAAACACACAAAAGGTGTGAAAATTTTCTATTAAATCACTTTACAGAGAGTAAAGTATTGTTTGTCTGTTGTTCCATTAATCCATCAGTTGGACAGCTCCAATGGCTGGTATTTTTTCTCTCAATTTCTGTGCTAGAGCGACACGCACTGTCATAACCCCGGCTGCAGGCCCACTTAAACGCACTTTGACAACATAGTCATCGATTTGAACAAGCTCGAGTATTCCTCCTCCTGTGCCAGCAAGGTAGGGTCTTATCTCAGATAGAACCTGAAATATGAGCAAATAAATTGTATTTTAATTTTCATAAATGAAAAAGCAACTCACTGTGCATTTGTGAATTTTGAAAGTTTGTAGGACAACAACCTTTGATGCAAAATTTAGGTCACTGTCATTCAACTGGCAGATTACCATTATTACATAATTTGGAATACATTTCTTGAATCTTAAAATTTCTGCAAATTATCAGCACTGAATTTTATAATCTTTAAAGCTGGTTTGGCACATGTATACAGTAAAACTGGCATGAATAATGATTTTTAACAGGACAAAATCCATTTAAACAAGCTCAGAGACTACGAGTAAAACGCACAATCAAGCTTTGTTGTGATGTATTTTTCAGTCCTGTGGCCTGTCTTGTGACACTAAAACATAAAATCCAGCTTCCCAGTATATAGCATAACTAAAATATACAACATATGATTATATTAATTGGAGAATTTCATTAGTCTAACCTTTTCAACGTTCTCGTCATTTAACTCAAGGCCAGTCTCGGTGTCGAGGATCTGCTCCACGTCCATTATTTCAGGGATTTTATCTCGAAGCCGAGTTTCAATTCCCATCTTGAGTGTCATAGTTGAACTTGGACAAGACCCACATGCTCCTTGTAGCTTTAGTACGACAACAAGACCGTCAATTTCATGTAGAACCACATTACCACCATCCGCCATTAGGCCTGGCCGCACTTCATCCAACACCTTCTCAACGTTCTCTTCCGTCAGCGGAAGAACACAACTTGGTGAAACAATAACACCTTCACATCACAAAAAAACATGGAAATCACAACCTTGATGGAAAATGCCAAGAAAATTGAGTTAGATTGTCAAAATTAATAAACTTATTTTTTTATTATTTTGAGAGTTATGTTTTTCATGCATGCAATGGTGATTAGTGACGTTTATTGTTGCTAGTTATGGAGGAGTGATAAGTTAGGAGAATTTAGCAATTTCTAGTTTTATTTTAATAGTTTTGGATTACAGAGAGGTAATGACCCTTAATATTTGTGATAAATAGTCTTAATATTATAATGCCATAGGTTGTTCCTTGAAATCTATATATAGCTTTGTAGGAATATGAGTGAAAAGTTCTTTAATTCTCTTCCAAATGTTGATTTGTATAGCTATTTTATTTCCAACAGTATGTAGCTAAGAGGGGAAAAAAAAAGTTAAGAAAACAATAGAGAATTCGACATATTTTGAAACTCATTCCAATTAATCCTAAGTTGAATGCAATTTTCATAATCTAGGGTCCGAAATTTGTTTCGTGACTTTATTTTTTCTCCACAATCCATAGTACAGTGTCTCTTTTCACTCACCAATGGTATAGATGAAACAAATACAATAAAGATTCCAACCCAAATTAGTTAAGATAACCTATTTTCAGATTCCATCATGTATTTTCATCAAACAAACAGAGCAAAAGAGGAATGGATAAAAATCAACATAAAATCCTATCAATGTAGCTAGTCTGTTGTTTCTTCACAATGATTCATGTGTTCACTCTAATGAATAGATACAAAACTCAAACATAAAATCTATCACTGTGGCAAGAACTTGTACATTCTTCAAAATACATCGAGATTACAAGTAGGTAAAGGAATGATAATTCACTCTTAGTCCATATCATTCAAGTAAATCAAACCCTAGTTGAATATTGCCACAGTAATGGTTCCCCTCCCCAGGCTAACGTACCCGGGAAAAAAAAATATCAATCCGAATTTACTGTTATAAATACTTAGAAATCAATGCAGAAGTGCTTGTAAATTAATTACTTCACAACAACAACAATTTATCAGGAATTAGTCTAATAAACTAGAAGTGAGTTTTTCAAATGATGACATACCTGCACGATTTCTAAGATTACGAACTGAATTGAATCCAAGAAAGAGTCTAGTATGAAATTGGCCTCTGAGAAATGAATTATGTTTTGATGACAAAATACTGCAATCTACAAAGGGTTTCTAGAGAAAGAAAGAAAGAGAAAGAAAAGGATCAATATATGTACATATATATATATAATGTATACATAAAGTTGAAGAGAGTTTAATTGTAACCTTGTAAATGGAGTTAAATATTGTTGTAGATGGTGTTGCTCTGAGGCTTTGAGTAGGGGTTGATAGTGCACCCATGTCTGCTATAGAAAGAGAGTGATAATTAACAAGACTTCACTGAATTGATTGAATTGTTTGTGTAACCACTACCCATTACCCTCAAGAGTGTTGGTATGGCATTTTCTGCTTCTCTCACCAAAATCCAATAGAGTAGTGATGGAAGAAGAGATCATGTTTTTGTTATTTACATAGAAAAAGGATTTTTTAGTTGGTTGATGAATTTACCTATCTTCTCTCCTTACCTCACAGTATAAAAAACACTTCACACTAATCACACAAGTGTGTGGATAGAAGAAGAATCTCAGCTCTTAGAAGTGAGAGTAGGATAGGAAGCCACGTCACTGAAGAAAGAAATAAAACAACAAAAGATAAAATAAAATAAATTCAAGACTAGATTGGAATAGCAACGTCTACGACTTGGAACCATAACAAGGACAAATAAGGCGAAGCAGAGTTGAAGAAACCTGGAAGGCTAAACAAGCATAGTCGGAGTCGCTGCGGTGTATTCCGGAGTGACTCTATTTACACATCACATTTTGTCTCAAGTCACATCATTAATTGATTATTTTTTATTACAATAATGACCTTATTTAAAATGACCAAAATGACCACAAAAGAATATCAATACACACCTTAGTTGAATACACAACATTCAATTCGTATCGATCCACTTGCTAATTGTATGTTAGATTCATGATTTGAAATTTGTAATTTATTTTATAAAATTGTCTCGTTTCATCATAGTTTATACATATGTAATTTTTTTTACTTCAATTGAAATATCAAAATAAAAATCAGCGTGAAAGATGTGAGATGTGGAACTTGATACAAATAAGTATTATATGTACAAAAAACTATTATGTAAAATTAACTTAGTTATGTATATATGAAAAATATTATGTAAATTAGTGTTATATATTATGTAAAAAGCTTAATAATTGTTTGGTTACTCTTCATTCAACTAATCGGTTCAAACCGGCCACACCACAAAATCACAATTTAATTATAGATATCAAAAGCTTAATAATGGTTTAAGGTTATTCTCCAATCAATTAATTGGTTGAAACCGCCCACACCGCAAAATCACAATTTAATTATAGATATCAATTTATGTCCCCACTCACATTTCTATTCAGTTTTATATTTCAAATCAATGCAATTCGATGAAATAATTAACGATGTCCAATCAACTTTGTGAAGGGTGGTTTTATGATACTCCTGCACTCTAAACAAGTCCTTGAAAGATCCTTATGATGCTACCTGAAATAGAAGAAAAGTTCGGTCGGGGTGCTAGAATTAACACTTCTCAAGTTAGTCTATTATAGAAAGAAGATAAAGTTCTTCAGTTTCCTAGAGTGTAAGTTGTTAGAAAATACCTTTCTGTTCCACCTTTACCTCTTTTTATAGAGCCATTCTTCCAGATATTTTCTCCCGTAGCTTAGCCCTTAATCATGGCCATGTCAGGGCCCATTTCTATATTATATTTTCTAGAAAAGGATAGCTCAGGCCCATTTAAGGTAGACTGCCATTTCGACAGACCCGTTGTGCTCGGCTCATACGCATGGTTTGAATGCCCTTTACTTGGCAATTTCCTCAACCCGTTTAAAGTTACTCGACAATGATTTGTTTGAGTCCAGTGGGCTTTAGATGGATCTGGCTCATCACAGATGGACTTGGATACGCCCTGTTTGCTAATTAGAAATCCCATTTATTCAACACCAACAATTGCCCCCCGAGTACCTGGCTAGCGAGAATTCTGAGTGGACTGCGTACTCGACTCCCATTGGGCTAACTATTTGGCCAAATGTGATGAACTTGCTTACACTTGATATACCTTGAAGAAATCTGGAGGCATATTGGGCACACCATTCCACATCTGACACAATGGATGGGACTTGGTGAAGAATATGTAAAGCTTCCTGCTTCTTCGAACTCTTCTCACTCATTAAATGCGATTTCAAAAAGCTGTCTCTGCCGCTCCTTCACTTCTGAAAAGACACCACTTTCACGACTCTTCATTTCTATCTCTTCGATTGCAGTTGCTACATAGGCCTCACCGATTGAGTAGTCTTCATTCTCATCTGTAAGTCCTCTAAGCTCTTCTGTCTCGCTTTGTTTTCGTTAGTTTACCTTCTCCAACCTCTCCCTCTTTAGTTCACATTTCCGCCATACTGCCGTATTCATTCCACCTATGGCAAACCAGCTAAAAGCCCTACTTTCTAAGAGTAGACTCGTTTTTTTCCGTCGTCATTTGCAATTCCAAACGACGTCTAACTAGAACTCATTAGGGGATGTGGTGGTAAACTTAGAAATGGATCACGCTAGTACCATCATTTTTCTATCGTTGGTGATCACTGAGGGTGGAGTTTGCTTCCTCTTCCACCCTTTTCTCAGATATGTTCTTTGCTTCTGGAGGTTAATTTCGTTGCAGCCAAATGTCAATTTCTATCGGATTGTCATGGGAATCGTGGAACTCAATTGTCGATTGGACATAAACCTAGACATCACTACCATTTGGCACTACTATGCCCTAACCAAGTCATCTGGTCGGCAAGGACAATTTTTCTTGAAGGCCAAAGATGTCGACCACAAACTAGTGACCATGCTCACCAGTGTAGGAAAAAAGGTGGACGATGTCATGGTCCTCGTCCGAGATAACTGGGAATTCGGCACGAGAGAAAACCGCTCGGACCTTATTCCCAGGCAAAAGGGTGAACTAGGTAGCCGAGTAGATGCTAATCAGCTTCTATATTATTCGACTTTCTATTTCTGAATGCTAACAGTTTCTTCCATTCCATTTTTTTTTTTTCGGTGCAGGTAGCAACCTTAAAAGAGCAATTACTTCAAGGGACAAGGTCGTTCTCGCCCAAGTCAAAACTGTCCTTGATTACACTGGACGAAAAAATCTTCAAAGACAAGGGCGTGCCACCCATATCCTTCTCCGATACAATCCATCACACTCCTTCACTGTTGCCGATCACATTCTAATTCCCCAAGGTGAACAACAGCTCATGGCTCTTGTCTTTGAATGCTATGTCAACTTAAGGGATATAGGAGTGAGTGAATCTTCGGACAGTGGGAATGGCGAAGAGAACGCCAAGCCAATTGTACAAGTTCAACAAGACACTAATGATCACGACGCCAAGAAGATAAGACTTGATCCGGCTATTGATGTTGACGAGAACGAAACTAGCCTCTCCTACCAAGGCTTAGAATTTGTGCCTTCTCTTGCTCAAGTGAATTTGGAAGGCATTCAAGAAGAGGCCGATATATTTCTCATTTGGATGATCTGCTAGGACCTAGAGCCAAAGAAATAGCTGGGGAAACACTTTCGTTGGCTCAATTTGCTAAAAAAAAGAATCTCGAGAGGCTAGTTGTGAAGAAGAAAGTGGTTGGAACTGCCAGCGTTAGCCAAGAGGCCCCTCCACCAGTGGTGACTTAGTCAGAAGAGGTCACCACTCACTCCATCTCCGCTGAATCGACACAACAAACTTCGCCTATGACCGAAGAAATTGGAGCTGATCAGAGGGGATCC
This sequence comes from Camellia granthamiana, assembly GCA_036172215.1. NCBI lineage: Eukaryota > Viridiplantae > Streptophyta > Magnoliopsida > Ericales > Theaceae > Camellia > Camellia granthamiana. The sequence continues at coordinate 88,812,451 of CM069905.1, forward strand.
AATCATCTTGCCAAGTCCACCCAATTGGTTGAGTAGCCAATTGAAAAAAGACCAATAGCTTCGCTCGTTCTTGACTTAGCGACGTCGTTTACCATCCAACCAATGACCAAGGGATCGCTCATCGCAACAGGTACTTCAACGGTGAAAGAGCCTGGAGTTGCACTAACTATGGCTACCGCCATTACTCTTCTATTGAATAAGGCGATGTTCCATGCTAAGCCAAACATTGTATTGATCGCTATGGCTGCTCAATCAGTCGTTCTGGTGACTTAGGTCAGCAAATGCAATCATTTGTGTAACTTTAAATTCCAAGAATCATCTTAACTTTTTGCTACTTTTGCAGGCTGTCGAGCAAATTGCTGAGATCAATCACTAGCATCATGATGCAATCAAGTTGATTAATCAACTCAAGGTAGAAGTGGCAAGGTAAGACCAGGTCGGCAGTGGCTGAATTGGATGTAGCATCATAGAAGGCAGAGGCTAGAGAAAAGAGGGCCAATCAAGAACGACAAAAGGCCGCCGCTGAAGAAGAAAAAACCAAATACGTTGACCTACTTCATTGTGTTGCTGAAGAAAGGGCAAACCTTTTCGACGTAGTCTTGAAAACAGCAAAGGAAGACCTTGAAAAGCTCAAGGCCGAGCTGCTAGAGGCTAGAAAGGCAAGAAAAGAGGCACAATCGGTGACATCTAAGCCCTTTGAGGAGGAAAAAAAGTGGCAACAGAAAAATATACCGACGAAGCTCTAAAGTTTGAGAACTAAGGCTTCAAACACTGGATTAAGGTGCTCGTAGTTGCACAAGTTATGCTCGACGTGCCGATTCCGTTCGAGCAAGAAGACGTTGAGCCCCTGGAATTGGACCTAGAATAACTCGGAGGCCGACTGGCTAGATTTGGTGTTCTTGTTCTTTGTGTAGTTTTTTTTTCTTTTTTTGTTTTTGGTTTTGGTTTTATTTTTGTTGTTGTTGTTGTTGTTGTTGTTGTTAGAATGTGATAGGGCCGTTTTCATTTGTAAAGTGATTGAATCATGTAACAAGTCAGTTTATGAATGAAAACACTCCATTGTGTACAAAAAATGTCTTTATGAATGAATGTGTTAGAAATACAATTATCATACTAGTCTAACTTGATGCCTGGCCAATCGCCATAACGCAATTATAGATGTAATGTTAAAAAATAGGGTAAAAACATAGGGTAAAAACAAGGGCCGACTTAACTTTGCCCCATATCTGAATCTTAACCGCAAGCTAAGTCATGTTATTGCTGTTTCTCAAATGGGGTAAATTATATGTTGGATAGATTCATATATTTGTCCCTACCCCAATTGGGAACGGATGCATTGTGCTCGGCCAAATAAATGTTGCCAAGTTACAAGCGGGGTAATACGTACACTGAGTAGATTCATATATCTACCCCTGCCTTGGTTGGAAACAAAGGCATGGTATGCCAAAATGAGCCAACGCGGTGTGACATGATCGGCGACATGTACTTTGATGAGTGATGGGACAACGGACACGCGGAATCATCTTGATGGCATTGAAAGTAGTGTTTCTGCGATTGATTTGAAGTTGTATTCACGGTGGACCTCTAATTAGATTGATTCCTTCACATAAACCGTCACTGCTAAAAGAGTTCAATTTGCCAAAGGTTAGTGACAGCTTGAATCCCATCGCCGACGAAGTGCCAAACGCGGTCCATGGGCCTTCGTGCTTTCGAGAAGTCCACCATTGACAAAACTTTAATGATCGGTTATGTCAGGAAGATTGTTCTTCAATAGCAGAGGGAAGGGTAAGATTTTCAAAAGTTCGACGCAAAAATGAACCAATAAGCGCCTAGTGACTCTGCTCGCAGAAGTGCAGTGGAACTTGAGGGGCAGAACAGACGCCGGTCGCCCACGCAACAAGGAACGGAGATGAGAGATGATCGAAGCAGATCTCCCAAGAGTGGGGTTCACTAGAAAGAAGGCAGTAGAACCGCTGGTGCTCAAGCTCCAATTTGAAACGAGCCGAATAGGCCGCAACGTCTATTGTGTTTCTTACTTTTTTATTGGGAATAAGCCAATCACCAAAACTGATTCAATTGTCCATGACCCAAATGTGGTAGTTGAGTTTATGCGGAAAAGCTTCCCCCCTGAAGTACACCAACCAATGACCAACCGAGGCGACTATGAGGTTTTCTAAGAAGGAGTTCATAGGGCTATCAGAGGACTCTATAGTTCATACGAAGTAGACATACGCCTTCGTGCCGCCCAAAAGGAAATTGATTACAAGGATGGGTGAATTTGAAACTTGGAATGCTGACTAGAGAAAGCTGATGAAAGGGTAAAGAATGAGGCTTGTAAAGCCAGAGTTGTAGGCTCAAAGTGGCGGGGGCAATAGATTGGCAACATTGAAGAACAAAAAAACACAATGCCTTATGGATTGGGCGATAGCCGATTGTGATACTGCCATTATTTTTGTAAGAGAAGCCATTAAGAGCTGAGCCTATAATAAAGGCTTCTTCGAAGGAAGAAAGATTAGTATAAATTCCACAAGGGAAAAGCTGGCTAACGACGTCTGCCGATGTGAAAACCGTGGTTTCAAGCATGGATGGACAAAGGCCCCTAAAGCGGCTGGTGTAGATTCTGCTTCGCCCCTAAAGCATGGATGGACAAAGGCCCCTAAAAAGGAAAAGAATCGACACTAATGATAAAATTTATGAAGATGGGTAGAATTCCAAGAACAGGGTAATCTTTTGTCATTCATATCTAAGAGGCGATATGTCCCTACATCGACGATGGAATTAATTTGATAATGGCCATCACAATTTGGGCCAACTTTACAATCAGAAGGATTTTTGTTGGTAGCCAACACTTTTTTAAGGATCAACTCCCTAGCAGTATAGCGGCACAGATGTATACGTTGATTGTATGATTTGGCGAGCCACTGTTAGTATTGTGCCATCTTCACACGGGCTCGATTTCAGCACTCCTCGACTAAATCCATATCTAGTGCCAGTATCATGTCATTCCTACTAGTATCGAACGCCCTTAATCGAAGAGTCGACAAGCCGATTTTTAATGATATGATTGCCTCGTTGCCAAAGCACAAGGCAAACGGAGTCTCCTCCGTAGATCGTCTTGGCATAGTTCTATGCGCCCACAATACGCTTGGCAACTCTTTAACCCATTTTCCCTTCGCTTTCTCTAGCTGTTTATTGACGTCGTTCAGGACTACCTTATTGGAAGCCTCTTCCTATCCATTACTCTGGGGATAAGCTGATGAAGGGAAGTAAGATCAAATCCCATACATGTCGCACAACTCCCGGTTAATGCCATAATCAAATTGGATGCCGTTGTCTGAGATAAGTGCTCTGGGGATGCCAAATTAGTTATAATGTTTTTCTAGACAAAGCGTTCGTTGTCGGTGTCCCCGTATATGCGACAATGGTTCTACTGGTGATTAGGTCAGTGTAGGATCTCAGGACAAAGGCCAAAGGGAGGCATTCCCTCCTTTGTTAATTGGGATCACTTGGAGAGGAAATAGATGGGCCAAAGCCCTTAACAACAACATAAACAGATATATATACAAAATATATTTGCCCAAAGAAACAAATTAAATGGATCAAAATCAAGAACAAATTCAAGCCCAAGAAATAGATAGGAACCTACATCTTCTCTGTGTGAATAAGGGCAAGTCAATACCCAAATCTATGTTATTGAGTGAAGAATGTAAATTAATGCAAATCATTTCTTGGCGGAAGCTTTGCTTACTAAAACAAGGGATTCACCAAATTCATTGAAAACTCCTCATCTAGTCATAGAACAATGATGGTAACACCCCTTTCTAAGTTCATCAATTATTGAGAAGGGAGATTTGAATTTCTTTTGACCTAAAATCTCTTGTTTTACTTCCAAAATACTCAATGAAAATAGAGAAAAATAGAGAACAACACTTACCAACACTAAATCCCATGGATCACTCAAGCAACCTCATGAAACAACCCCTAACACTCATTATCATTGAGTCAAGAGTTAAAACACATAGATTAGCACACTTGTAGATGAAGATAAATAGTGTAATAAGGAGAAGAGTTATTCTACTTATTGAACTTGTCAATGGATGGCTAAAATTACTCCCAAGCACATCCACAAGGATCCAAAATATATGACAACTATGCATTTAAAGCTAAGGAAGGCAAAGAGGTAAAGAAATTGCTGTCAACTCAATGGATAGGTGGCTAAAGCTAGTCCCTCCACATCCATGAGGAATTACAACAATCACATAATGAAAACAAAGCTTAAATTAAGAAGAGAACTAGACAGAAGATGATCCAAGGGATCAAGGTTTCACCTCTTGGATAGGATGAGCCTTTTTGTTCATAAACTCCCTTTAAGGTCCCTCAAGAGCTTTTAGGGGTGTTCTTTAATGTCCAAAGTCCTTTGTCCATAGCTTACGATCAAGCTTTAATGAAGAAATAGGTGTTAAGGTTGAAAGTGGTAGGTGGGAGATAAAAAAGAGAGAAGGGCTCTCAAGCTTGTCTATCCTTGGGCGATCTTTTTTTCCAACCCTTTGAAAAGAGCTGGCGAGCTCTATATATAGAGCTCAGGCCACAAATATTTGAGATATTTGTGGTAGGTATGCCAAAAAAAAAGTCGAAATCCCCGAAAATGCTCTATACCCAAAACATTCAATCAGCCAAGCTTCCCAATGATTGCCCAAGTGCTTTTTTAGCCGGCCATCATTTGGTGTCCGGCCAACCAATGGACACATTGTCAGATCAACAAGAGCAAGTTAACTTGAATTGAAAGGAGAAACAGGCATTTATGAAGATTTCATCCTTCTCATTCGCTTCCACTATGTTCTTCGCTTCGTTTGTTTGAAAGAATACAATGCCTTGATTTTGAAAATATAAGAAAAGCCTCATGACGAGGTCAAACACATCGGTCGGTTTTATGGCAAGCTTATTAGTGGAAGGCACAATATTTTGTGGGATCATGGCTTGCAGGTAAGGGATCTAAAAGAGTCCTAGGGGCGACAAGTTTGAGGTGCTCCTTGTCTATGAGGATTTGCATGGATTCAGACAAGGACATGTGAGGTGGATAAAAGGTTCTTTGGGCGTCAGTGGATTGCGTATTTTGCATGGTTCCATCGAAGAGGTCTACAAGGACTTGAGTTCCTATGGCACGAATTTCAGTGGGTTTAGTGTTGGATGATGGGAAGGTGGTATTTCTGGTGAACGGCTTCTATTGAGGCTGAGTTGTGGCTTCTATCTTGATGATGCCTTGACAGAGGCAACATGATACCAAGCAATAACTGGTGCAAATTCTTAACAATGGTCCTCACTTGATCCTTTTCATCAGGTTGATTGGCCATTATTGCTACCTTAGCCCTCCATATTATGATTAAATCATTGAGTCTCTCACTGGGCTCTTGCTTAGTGGTTTTAAGCTCCCTCATGGCTTCCAGCTGAGTATTGTAAAAATATTAAGCAACAAAAGCCTTGGCCAGCTCATCCCACTTCCACTTAATATTATTATCGAGTTTGGCATACCAATTATTAGCCACTCTAGACAAAGTGCGACCAAACAGAGACAGAGTTTGGTGGCGGGTAAGTCCTATGCACTCAGGATGTTGGAAAAAAACTCGAACATGAACCATGGGATCCCCAGAGCCATTATATCTATCTATGTGTGGCATTTTGAATTTTTGAGGAAGACAGACAATCCCCACCCCTAAGCCAACATCTAGGTGTAGAATGCAGTTAGGACCCTTGGTCTTTTTCATAGTTTTCTTCAATTTGGCTATCCTGTCAGTGTTGACATCGAGATTTGGCATATCGATCTTTGCTTCATCCTTTGTTTGATATAGGGTTGGGATGAGAGTGAACGACACTTCCTCCCTCGGTACTTGTTGTGGTTCTAGCAGTGGCAGTGGCGATGCAGCCGTCTGAGCTTGCAGTTGATTCAAAATCTAGGCTTGGGTATCACAGTCATGGATAAAGCGTCCATAGACCTTTGAAGTGCACATATCAAATTCGTTAATTCTTAGGCCTGGGCCATTGAGATTTTGAGTTCTGGACTTGGGAAACTAAAGTGCTCTGGGCTAGGAGGAGCTAACCAATGCGGGCGAGCCTATTTCAAACCCACTAATTCTGAATTGGGCTGAATTGTTCGACTGGGCTTGGGCTTGGGCTTAGATTTGCAGATCTTTCTTTCTAGTGGCTTGAGAGAGATTAACATAGGCTTTCCGTTAACTATTTCTTGAGTAGGAGACAAACAACTGAGTCTGGCCCACTTTGCTTGGGAAATTTCTTTTCTAGGAGTGATGTTTGCAATAACCCTAAGAATGTGTGAATGAACCCAGTCAATTTTAATTTACATTTACCATCAGATCCTCATAATCATTATCACCACCCATTAGGTGATAGTTTCCCAATTAAGGAAATTTTGAGAAATTTTCTAAGGGTTCCTACCAGAATGATCAACCTAAATAATTGCCTCTCCAATTGCCTTTCCATTGTTTTATCGCTTTACCAAAAGAGTGCCCAATTTGATTCCAAAATGATATATGCTCAAGTTACAACTCATATATTGTTTTTTTTTTCAAAGCAAAATCTCTTCTTTTCTTTTCTTCTTCTTATTTATTTATTTATTTTCAAATTTCAAAACTTCCCTCTCCTTTTTTGTTTTTGAAAAATTCTGAGGAGTTCAGATCTTATTCCAAGGAATCAATCAAGTAATCATCCAAGAGGTCTATGTCCAAAGATTTGGGGAACACCACTTCCGGCTTTGGCTCGCTAGCAAGCACAATGTACTTGTTGGGGTCATATGTCGATGTTGATTGTTCTTGCTCTTTTCCTGGCATTTCTTCAGCTGGTTCGACTTTGTCAAACACGAAATCCAACCACTAATCTTCAGTAAGGCCTTCCCTTTACGTTGGTAATCTTGGCTGGTTTAGCTACTCTTCAAGTATAACTAGCACTTCTGTTTGCATCTCAAGGACCCACATTAGGCTTGCTTGCTGTAACGCCCCAAAATCCAAGACCGTCAAATAAGTACAACAAAACAATGCAAGCAGGATAGACAACCAAAACACCTTAATACACATTTATAATTAGAGTTAATATCACAGATAACTCGTTTGTTATTCCATTACAGGATTACAAAACACTGCCAGACCAAAAGTCAAAAAAAAAAAAAAAAAAAAAACTAGTCTACGTCTTCAAGTGAACCACGGTTCCAACACTTCATCTTATTTGCCTTCGAAATAACCTTCACCATCGTAAACTGCTTCATCACCTGACACGACACGCCATGAGCTTGGAATGCCCAGTAAAAAAGCACACACCGTCCTATCTTCTATCAACCAATCAACCATACACAGAAGAAATTAGGTAACATAGAATACAGTATTACAATAAGATTTTCTGAATTAGTAATTAGACTAGACATCTAGAATCCCCCAAAGAGATCCTTCCTCCCAACCACAAGGATTGGACACCAGACTATTCAGAACTCCCTATTTTGCTGTTTTGCAGACCTTACCACCAATGCCCACATCGATTATATATCGGGCAACGACATTGATGGACCTCAAAGGGGACAGCCAAATAAGTGGGCTTGCTTACACCCAAATCGTGCCTAGGGCTCACTTACACCCTACACATACCATACCAAAGGGCTCGCTTACACCCTAAAATCACCGCATAGAGTCTGAATGCCTCTGTGCCATCCTAGGGTTCGCTTAGACCGCTTTGCACAAGACTTAGCTCATTTTCTATTAATTTCATCACAACTCATGTCATTCATATGTATATTACATAAATAATTCCGAAACACTAGTGTGAACGTCACTCATTACCAACCCCCTTTTCATTTCCTTTATTTTAGATATTTTGATAAGTGAGTTAGTCACATTCGGTAATATAAACGAGCATGAGGCAAACATAAGAGAGGAAATATAGCTCATGATATTCATACATAAGTATGGTAAGGAAAGCAAGCAACATTAAGTATCTTTGAAAGACTTAGAAACAAATAACCCAATAAGGCACAATTTTCAGCACTTTTTAGAACTGCAGAGTTGAAAAGAATGCTTTGGTAAAAATACTTCTAGGTCATATTAGGGGCTGAAATTGCATAGAAACAATAAACAACATGTCTATTTTTAGTTCCAATTTTCAAAATTTGCACAGCACATCTAGAAATTCATCTACAAGCTATGTTCAAAAACCTGTCCAAATTTGTCACCTTTTGGGAAAAATTAGCTTTCCTCTCAATCTACTTAATGATTTTCACCCAAATGAATGCTGTTGGAAAGAGGACTCAGAATTCTAACTTTTGACAGAAGAATCAACATGAGATGGTTTTTTTCAAATTTTATAAAATTGCAAGAAGTGGACTATTTTTAGAGACTCACGACCAGATTTTTTTAAACAAAACATCTATGCCCTAAAAACACATAGTGAGGGGATAATAAAATTACCATAAGCTCTAAACACACCAAATATCCTATATTAAATTTAGACTTGATAAATATATAAATTTGATATTTCTTTTAAAATAGAGAAGTTGCAGCAGTGCATATTTTGAACAAAATTGCAAGACAATGTCACCAATTCATACCCACACTTGCATACACACCAAAAACCCTATTTACCATTAATATATAACACAAGAGAGAATACTCGACAATAGAATGAGATGGGTGAAAGAATTGGAGAAGACAAGAGAGAGAGGTGTGGTTCTTACATTTACTCAAAAAAATAACTTTTCTTCCTTCTCCTTCTTCACTTCCTTGTAGTTTACAATCTCCTCTTCTCACCCTCTCCTTGGCTGCTAAAAATATGTGTAGCAAATGGGGAAAATGTTCTCAATTTATAGGCAAGGGATTAGGTTGAAAAGACAAATTTTCCCTTAATCAATTATTGTTCCTTAATGGCTAAGAAAATTATCTTAATGACTAAGGAAAATAGAAAACTAATAATTATCTTCATATTATTCTCAAATCTTCTAGGTGGTTCCACAACCAAGTTTTCCCAAAATAATATTTATAAATACCTATCTAAATACTCATTTTCCAATAAATAATAAATAAAAGAAAAGAATAAAATGCATGAATTAATTTAGAGACTAGGGGTTAAAATAAATAAAAACTAAGTGTTAGGGGTATTTTCAAATATAAAATGGAGTTTTAGGATTTAATTATAATACAAAATAAAATACAGAAAATTATTCTTTATTGGACCATTTTGTAATTTTTTTTTTTGAAATTAGGGACTAAAATGCAACTAACCTAAGGCTTAGGGTTTCAAGTGTAATTATCAAAAATTAGGGTCTCTATATTTGCATCATGAAGGTCTAGTATGGGTCCAACTCATTTACTTGTAACTCCTTTTGGATGAGAGCCACCACTATTTCTTCAGGTATAGGTGTTGTTGGCTTGGGCAGGTTGGCTAATGTGATGTATTGGCTAGGGTTGAAGGTGGTTATGGTGGTTTGTATGGCACTGACATTGGGAGATGGAGGGACGATTTTTTATGTTCGAGCACAGGGTTTGTGGTCGCATTTGGATTTTGTGAGGGTGCTGTGATCTTGTTGTCAATGAGATCCTGGATCTTATGACGAAGTCGAACACATCGGTCAATCTTGTGGCCAGCTTGTTAGTGGAAGGCACAATATTTTGTGGAATCATGGCTTGCAGGTAAGGGATCTAAGAGAGTCCTAGGGGTGACGAGTTTGAGGTGCCCCTTGCCTATAAGGATTTGCATGGCTTTAGACAAGGACATGTGAAGTGGATGGGAGGTTCTTTGGGTGTGGATGGTTTGGATATTTTGCGTGGTTGCATCAAAGGGGTCTACAACGGCTTGGGTTCTTATGGAATGAATTTTAGTGGATTTAGCATTAGATGATGAGCATGTGGTATTTCTGGTGAATGGCTTCTTTTGAGGCTGAGTGGTAGTTTTTACCTTGATAATGCCTTGGCAGAGGCAACACGATGCCAAGCAATGGCTGGTGTAGATTCTTAATATTGGTACTCGCTTGATCCTTTTCATCGGGTTGATTTGTCATTCTTGCTACCTTGGCCCTCCATCTTGTGATCAAATCGTTGAAGCTCTCATTGGGCTCTTACTTAGTGGTTTTAAGCTCCCTCATGGTCACTTCCAGCTGAGTATTGTAAAAAGATTTAGCAACAAACGCCTTGGCCAACTCATCCCACTTCCACTTAATCTCATTATTGAGTATGACATACCAAATATTAGCCACTCCAGACAAAGTATGACCAAACAGAGATAGAGTTTGTTGGTAGGTAAGTCCCATAGGCCTCAAGATATTGGCAAAACGTCGAACATGGACCATGGGATCCCCATAGCTACTATACCCATCTATGTGTGGCATTTTGAATTTTTCAGGAGGACATACAATCACCTCCCTTAAGCCAGCATCTAGGTCTGGAATGCAGTTAGGACCCTTGGTCTTTTTCATGGCTTTCTCCAAGTTGGCTATTCTATCAGCATTGACATCGAGATTCGGCACATTGATCTTGGCCTCATCCTTTGTTTGATATAGGGGTGAGATGAGAATGACCGGCACTTCCTCCTTCGGGACTTGTTATGGTTCTGGTGATTGCGGTGGTAGTGTAGCAATCTGAGGTTGCAGTTGATTCAAAGTCTAGGCTTGGGCATCCATTGTCACGGATAGGGTCTTGATGGACCTTTGAAGCAAATCAAATTTGTCAATTCTTGGGCCTGGGCCGTTAAGATTTTGAATTCTAGACTCAGAAAATTGAAGTGCTCTAGGCTAGAAGGAGCTGACCATTGCGGGCCAGCCTATTCCGAACCCGCTAATTCTGAATTAGGTTGAACTGTTCGGTTGGGCTTGGGTTTGGATTTGTGGATCTTCCTTTCTGGTGGCCCGAAAGAGATTAACACAGGCATTCTGTCAACTATATCTTGAGTACGAGATAGACGACTGAGTCTGGCCAACTTAGCTTGGAAAATTGCTTTTCTAGGAGCGATATTTGCAATAACCCTAAGAGTATGTGAATGGACCTAGTCAATTTTAATTACATTTACCATCGAATCCTCATAATCATTATCACCACCTATTAGGTGATAGTTGCCCAATTAAGGAAATTTTGAGGAATTTTCTAAGGGTTTCTACTTGTAACACTTTGTACTTCATGGACTAGTGGGATTGGTCTTGACACTCTTATTATTGTACTTGAAGCCTCTTTGGTTCATTTTGAGATATTGATTGAGGAGGTATCATAATGGTAAAGTAAGATCGAACCAAAAACATTGATTCGGATAATTGTCCCATGACTAGTCTTCACTCTTTTGCCTTTTCTCTTTCTACACTTTTAATTTGGATGTCAAGTTAGAACCATTCGAAATCTTGTTTTTGGGGCTTCAATTTGGACACAAGAATGACCTAAATGCCTATTTGAAATTTGGATACCTGTGTTGGAAGTAAGTTCGCTCAAGCGAACTTTTAACCGCCCAAGCGGTCAACGCAAATTCTGGCACTTTAAAGTCACTTTTTGGCCCAAAATCTTTATTCTTTCTTTCTCTCTTCTCTTCCTCTCCTCCATAACCGAAACCATAGAGCTCCAAACACTTGATTTCTTCAATTTTTCCCTTCAATCCACCCTAGATCCTTCAAGAAAATAGAAAAACAAGTCTAGTTCGAGATATCTACTGATTTTTTCTCATTTTCGTTGAAATTTCAAGGGGGTTTCCATCTTAAGCTTCCATTCTTGAGGTAGGGGTATCTTTAACTTATTATATCTTTAATTTGAGAACCACATGTAGTAATTTCATTAGATATTCGCCTTTGTAGATATATATATATATATGTATGGATTGTGTTTGCCAATAAATGATTTGGAAGGATGTGGGCAATAATTCATGATTATGGATGGAATCATGTCTATTATTGATGATTATCGTTGTTGATGATGAAAATTAGTCTTTAATTCATGAAAGAGAGAAAACCCCTAATTTTCTACAAACCTAGTTTTGAAACTTGTTCAATAAAGAGGGGTTTTGCTCAATTGATTTTTAAAACATGAAAGTGGGTGTGTTTATTCGACTTTGAGGTTGAAATATGAATTATTGGATTGTTGTGAATTGAAAGCATCCTAGGAGAAATTGAAAACTTTAAATTCATGCATCGTGTACATTACTTATTTCTTCTTGTGATACTAATTTGTATGAATGGTTGGAAGAGTAAAAAGGGGGTTTTCCCCAATTGGCCTCTAGAACCTAAAATTAACTGTATTTACTTCACTTTGATGTTGAGAAGTTGGACTTTGAGATTTTTACACAAAAACTGGAGATGATGATGCTTATGAATTGAAGAATTTTCTCATTGTTGACATGTAAACTATTGGATTGTTGTGCATTGAAATTATTATAGGGAAATTGAGATTTGGAAAATTCATGCATTATAAACTTTAAAAATTTTATCTTGTGACTTTTAAAATGTTGGCGTATTGAATGAGTTGAAAGGGCGTAAATAGTTTATGAGTTCGGGTAGTGAGTGAGGTTTGATTGAGTTGTGTAAAGTAATTGGTACCCAATTAAGCGGGGAGTCAAGGTGCCCAATTGTCCTGTCTACGCATATCACCAGACGAATGTGGAAAAATGTTTTTGGGTGTCCACGAGCTTGCCGTTTCAGGAGTCGGCAAATGTGGAAAAACATAGTTTTTGGGCGTCCACGTCCTTGCTCTTTCAGGAGTTGGCAAATTTGGAAAAACATAGTTTTTGGTTGTCCATGTTCCCACCGTTTCAGGAGTAGGCAAATGTGGAAGGGAAAAAGGTTTTTGGGTGTCCACAAGACTGTCGTTTCAGGAGTCAACAAATGTGGAAAAACATGGTTTTTAGGTGCCCATCGCCCCGTCATTTCTAGAGTGGGAAAATGTGGGACTATTTTCAGTATACAAAATATATAATCTGTTAAATATACTTCCTACTGAGCATTCACTCACCCCTAAAACTAACCATTTTCAGGAAATGAAGTTAACGAGCCACCTAAATGATTTACTATGGAAAGCAATTTGGATGAAGCATGAATGATCTCTTGTTTGATGTTTTGTGTTGAAGCCTTGGGGTTATTTTGTATAAATCTTAAGGATTTTATTTTTAAATCATGGACACTTTCGATATAGTGTTGTCCCTTTTTGATTTCTCTATTTTGCATAGCTTCTTAGCTTTTGAACTTTTTCATTTTAACCATGGATGTAAACTGGCTGTATTGGAATTGTATTATTATTTCTTTATCTACTGTTTGTATCTATGTGGATTGAGATAGGGGAACAGGATTTGGGAGGTATTTTCCCAAAGCGTTACAAATTGGTATCATAGCTGACCAGGTTTGAATACCTTAGGCTCGTGGGAAGTGACGTTTGTCATAATAGGTTTACTAGGCTAGGATGGGGTGCTTATGTGCTTCGAATGCTTTGTGTGTTTATGTGGCTATATGGGTATGGGGTTAAGCTTCTAGGATAGAACTTGTGCCTATTACAGTCATCGAAATCCTTTTGGAAAGGCACCTAATCAATGCTTTTTCACTTGGAAGTCTTTGAGCGTCGTGGGACAACTAGATATCTTAGAAGAGTGATCCATATGTGCTTTATGTGACTTTGTGCTTATGTGGTTTTCCTTATGTGGTGTAGATATATGTATAGGTGTATGTTTAACTCAAATGCAACGTGTGGGAATTTGTGCGGAGTATTAAACTGTGAGTTGATTTTGTCTTTACCTTGAGGATATTTCTCCCTAGGCCAGACTAATGTGTTAATATGATTTAGAATTTACATTGGATCATAAGCTAAATGGTTTTGTAGAATTATAGGTGTATGTGTGACCATTGAATGGTGGAGACTATGATGCACAGTAAATGGTTAGTCATTTTGAGGAGTAGCTATTTCTAAAGTCTTACATCAAATTATGGAAGTGAGCTATATAAAGGATTTTGGAGGTAAAGCTGGTTAGAAATTAAACTAGTTGTAGTAGTACAGTGTTGAGGCTTTAATGATAAGTGGTGCAACTTCAAGTAAAATGCCCTAGAGTGATGATGTCAGAACAAGTAAAAGCTAGTCCTAAATTTTTTTTGGATGAACTAAGTTAATTGTGGTTGGAATGCTCTAATTGTTCGATTGACTATTCATGAGGATTGTGTTAGGTCTTAGGCCAATTATCTTGGTATGTATTTAGAAATATGTGTGGTCTTAACATGAAAGAAATTGTAGGGTGTAGTAAGAGATGCTTTTTTCAGAGAGTTTATCTAGTGCAAAATCTTGTAACAAGTTATAGGTGAATGAAGTAGGTAAAGAATTTTTGGATGAGAATGAATATGATTTAAGTTGCACTGTGTGATTAAATTTCTAATGATGGAAAATAGTGACCTATGAAATTGTGTTATGAGTATTGAAGGTAAGAATATGTAGGCTAGTTTTGAATTCTTTTGGGATTAGTAGGGTCAATTGTTTTGGAGTTGTTTGTTGATGTATTTGAGTGTAGTAGATGGACATTTACCAAGATGATAAGTAATTGTGTTAACCAATTTGTGCTCTTAGAGAAACTGATTTGGATGAAATTGTGAGAATGTTATGATTCGATAAAGATTGTGACTAGCTGTTTTGGGATAGTTGATGTGATTGTAATTTGAACGTGGAAATTTGTTATTGGTTCATTAAGAGTAATTAATGTTAATTTTTAAAGTTACCCTAAGCTAAAAGTTATAAATTGTGAAGATCGGAGATGTACATGTTTATTCTGAGTTAAGTTTGGTGAGTGTAATGACAATGTGGTTTAGGAAACCAAAATGGAGATTTATTTTGTATCCCTTGACCTTTGACCATAAGTTGTCTTCTATCCTAGATGTGAAATTCGTAATTTCCTTGTATTGGTTCTTCGTTTTCCTATAAGGGTGGTGAGAATTTTGTTGTTGATATATTATTCTAGTATTGCCACTGAGTTTAAATTGGGTGTATGTAGCTTGCTTTTCGTTCTCCTTTCGGATATGACTAGCCCTACAGTTTGGACTCCCATGGTTCTAAATCTGATTTCACAAGTGCAATGTGAAATAGATAAACACAAATGAGTCCAAATCCGGCAAATCTTTTGGAAAATCAATGTTTGAATTAAATGTCAAAATGGACTGCTTTGCCAGATTTTAGAATCGCCACCTAAATATTTTTAGAAAATTTAGGAAACCCGTGACTCGTGCCAATGGTATTAGTCCGTCATCACCAAAGTGTCTCAGCTCGGAAACTTAGGTATGAGAGAGAGGAAGGTCATGAATTGAGCACCCTACTCACCCGATTAAAGATCGGTCTCTATTAATCATGATGTGATTCTTATTTCCATTATATGCTCTTGTTCTGGTTATTATGCTATCTTTACTAGCTGAAGCACACAAGTATAGACCAATTCACAAAGTTTGGAATGCTTTGATTTTATGTTTGTTTTTGAAAAAGTGTTTTGAATACATGTCACTTGAAAAAGAGAGCTCGTATTGACATTTAATCACATTATTCCAACTTAAGTAAAAGGCCTTCATCCACAGGCATTCAAACAAGTATATCATTTAAGCACTTAGCCTCATGGAAAGCATGCTCGACAGGGCAACAATCATACACATGCAATATGCTAAAGTAATAAATGCTTACCTAGTACTCCAAGGCAAGCCAAACAAAGCAAAATAATTAGAAAACATGCATGCTCCTAAGCAATGCGATATGACTAATGCAACGCACACATTATGCAAAAAATGAGTTTGACTACTAGCATAGCATATGATTCAATCCAAGACATGGAATAAATCACGTATTCGATTAAAGAATTTGAAATTGACATTGGTTGGTATGATGAGCTGAACTTCATGCATGCGAGACGAGTGTATGTGAATCACGGAAAATGCTAAGTAAATATGATGTTACCATTATAAGCGGGTAAATAAAAGTGAGAAAGAAATAGGGGTTGGAAGACATACACAATTATTACATATTTGCCCTCGTGCAAGAGAGTCTGAATAAGTGTCTAAATGTTTGAATTAAACTAACTATTACAAATTCGAATGAATAATAAATAAATAATAAGCTATCTAATTTATTACAACAAGGATATTATAACAATAATAATTACAACACTAATTACAACAAGATTAATATGAACAATAATACTAATTACAACAATAATTACAACAAGATTAATAATGCGAACGACATTAATAATGCATAAGAATCAGATGCGTGCTCATACGGACAGTCTGCAAAAGCTACTCTGTCTGTTTCCCTGGGAATCTGCCTTGTTTCACCCCCAGCCACTGCCTCATGTTTCTACCAAAATACTCTATTTACCAAACATTAGAGCCTGGCCGGCCCCTAATGAGGCCTGATCGGGTCCAAATAAGGCTGGTCGTGCCCTAATTTCTTGTAAAAATTTGTTTTTGTGCTCTGGGGTGAAAATAGTGCAGACAGAGCAACTTTAAGCCAAGTTTGTCCCTTCTGCTCTCCTCTATCATGAAACTCAAGAGAATAGTGAATTAAAGTCCGAAACCATCAATAGGCACAAGTTGATGGCTTGATGATTTCGAACACAATTTGGACAAAACAATTAATAAATGCAATGAAGACGACCACCCCTCCCTCTCATCATGGAGGCTCAAAGAGGGAGACAAACAAGCCTCAAGTTTCATCAAAATATCATGGATTTATAAGTGACAATTCTTGAGGCGATGGACTCGGCATAACGTCCAGCCGAATCCAACCAATTCTAAACATTTTTTTTTTATGTTGGTTTCATTGATTTTAAACCAATTTTTATTTGTCATTTCCATTACTAAATCAATTTGTCCAATAATGAGAGTTAAGTCCACTAAATAAGAAGACATGTCAAACAAGAAGTGGCCCATAGCATGAAAGAGAGACTATACCTTGGCAATGAACCTCCGTAGAGATTAAGCCATTAAGCATAAGTCCCTTTCTCATGCCTTGAATAACAATCAATTGCTTGAAATGAATCTCAAACAAAGAAAAAAAAAACAAGAAAGGAGGGAGGGTGCATAAATGATTATGCGAGATTGCTTATTGGAATGAGTCTTCACATAACTAAGTGATAAACAAAAGCTATCAACTCGAATGACTCGGTGTCTAAGGCCTAAACACCCGAAGCCATGAGGACGTACAATATAACAAGCAAAGTAGTCAAAGCATAAACTAATTAAATAAATTAAAACAACCCTAAACAGCCCCTAATACGTAAAATAAAAAAAAACAATGGCTAAAAATTATGTTTAAGAGCACAAAAGGATAGAAAATAACAAGGAATCACAAGGCTAGTAAACAAGATCAAGGATAGGTGGAACACCCCTCCATTTTTGGGACTTCTATACCATGTTTTTCAGTCCTTTTAAACTCTAAAAATCAATTTGAAAGCCAAGAAAAATAGTGGTAAAACTAAGGAGATGAGCTATGAAGTAAGGTGTAAGAAAGGGTGTTAACCTTCTCTACCTTTGGTATCAATTCAACCCCAAGTTCCAACACTTGAAATGGATTCAAAACAACACAAAGACACAAGAAATAGATAGAAAGAGATAGAAATTAAAGTAAGAGAAAAGGTAACAAGCTTATACCTCTTGAAGAGAACAAGCTTTGGTTGTAAGCCAAACTTGATCCTAGCACACTCTCAAGGTTGAATTATGGTTCACGAGTCTCAACCAAGGTCCTAAGGTTCATCTCCAAGGGTGTATATGATAGATAGATATAGTTCAAGGATGATAAAATATCTCAAAGCTAGCTTGCACAAGAAGAAGAAGCTCTCAAGGGAGTTTTGCTTCTTTTGAAATTTTTCTAACCCTCAACACAGTGGGATCAATTCGTATTTATAGAATTTGAGCAAAATAGATCAAAAATATCTTCAAAAATAGACAGCTGGCTTATTCGAACAGTGTTTCTCCGCCAAAAAGGCATGACCAATCCCAAATAGCCACGGCTGGCTCCCAATGAGGCACGGCCGGGCCCCAATATGCTCCCCGGTTCCTCTGTTTCAAGCCTAGTGTAGGGTGGCACAATGTTCAAAAAGGGACCTCTGAGGTAAGAATAGTGTAAATATGAAGGTTTTGGAATTGTTTCAGAGCTTGAGCTTAATTCCTCTACTGAGAAGTTGAATCATACACGATGTAACTTTCATCATCGAGTATACAAGACAAAGGGCCTGAGTCTTACGAGCGGTCAAAAATGGGGTGTCTACAGTGCACTTGAGCTTAAGTGAAATTAAGGGGTATTTAGTTTTACTTGATCGAGGATGAT